>ML416172.1:0-53999 GCA_005239525.1 Nicotiana knightiana | reverse complement strand
ATATATATATTCTAAATCTCAAGAGCTCTCCTGCTCGCATAACATCATCACTACACGGAGACTCAACACATAAGGATCTATCAAGCCGTTTCACAACTCACACGGCACAATCACAACATTACATGAATTGGACGAAAACGGAACAACATCTGATATTCCAACACCCATCTTTGAGGAGCGCTATACTGAAATGAACACATCTAACTCACATGAAGCCCATAAATCTTGTTTTAATCCATTCACACACTTCAAGTCGATTCTGCTTGCATTGAACTAGGCTGATAGCCTTACCTTGGTCCATAATAACCCACTTCTTCTCATAATACGCAAGAACAACCATCATAGCCGGGACAAACACCCCACAATCCACAACTGAATGAACCGAACGCCTTTCAGGCATGAATTCTCAAATAAGCAATATTACACTTCTTTATACTCAGTCCAAATCTTCAATCCATTAAGTGACTACATGTCACACTCATACGATCATCCCGTGGTCACGCTCCTACGACCTTCCACACCAGGTAGCAAGTCTGCACATCCATAACACATACCACACTAATACTGCAAACCCATCATGAAACCATGACCAGGATACAAAGCCTTTTTCATCAAACACCAATCTCAGGTGACACTGAAGATAACACCATCTTACTCTGAACTTTCAAATCCCTTTTTTTGCTCGCCCGAGTTCATGACATCCTTGCCAACACCGAACCGCAATCTTGATCCTTACTTCCAATTATATACTGCTTACTAAACCTAACACGCCAATATGAGATTGTGCAAGAATTCCATCATATCTCCTGAACCACTAATAGGGGAAACACCTCATCATATAGAAACCTCCTACTTACCTCAATTCAAGAGAACAATAACAACACTCAAGTGAATTCTCACAATCACCCAACATGCAAATCCTTAAGTAGTGGTCTGAACCACCATAAACCTTCCGGGATCCGCCTACACCTGACAGGCCATAGCACTCGAATGCTCCCACATGAAACCCATTACGACGGCCGACAAGCCCCGCACCCACCGGCCCAAACCACATGCATAATTTAATCATATTGACGAAACTGATCACTACCGTACATGTGCCGTTTCAACCATGGCTAACCAATCCATCTTCTCACTAATTATCCTTAATTGCCTCAGAAATAATAGTAACCCCATTCAACTCATAACAAACTCAATCCTCATTCATCCCGAGTGGCCTTGATTCACGAGACCATTCTGTCTCAATCTCACAACCTGTCTCATACCCTTCTGATAATCTTCCTACACCCTGGAGTTTACTTCTGTCACTCTCCCAATACTATCCTGCACGCTGAATCATATCATAGAACACCCCAACCATATTCATTTTTCTCAGAAATTATACTGCAAAAGCTCGACTCTCAATCATACTGCTGCCTGAAACACTTAAACGCCACATTTTTAACTTCGAATTCATTAGGACCACTATTGAGAGTCACCCACTCTGACTGGCCCCGAACACAATCAATTCCAAGGCTCTTCTAGCACATGAACTTCCTCTCAATGAAGTACGTGGCTGAGTCACTACCTTTACAACTCGCCTGTGCCTTAAGTATAAATTCTGAATCTTCCAAAGCCTAACCCTGGTCCAACAGGGCCGACTTTTACACACATTCATTATTTTACTCCTTTCCCTTAGCTGTAATAACTTTCCAACACGTCAAAAATCCGCAAACCCATGATAACACAATCCTACAACCCCACTGCGGGTGGTGGGACTCCCCCACTTAGCCCGAAGCTACTCCTTGCACCACCCTAGACCCTTCTGAGATCCTTTCCCCTTTGTTAACATGATCTTGCTCAACCAATCCGTCCAATTCTTCCAAATTCTCTTGTTAGCGCCCCCTAAATACTCAAATTCTCTAGCATCATTCACACATTCTGGCTCCTACCGAATAGCCGCTAGAATCCCTCACAGAAACTTGCCAACCATACAACCGCTAACCTACTCACAGGAGATAACCCACCTGTGGAAATCACTAACTGACACCTTCCAACGACGCCATACTGCACACCCTCTACTACATCAATATCCCATCCTAAGCCTGTTCTCATTCACCAACTTTACCAGTTCGTCCGCTCTTCATGGAAATCTACTAAATGCGCTACAATATCCTCTAATTCACCACTATGCTGCCGCTCTCCCACTTTGGTTAAACTCATTCCTTTAGGCACTACCTGACCTCCTTTCCTTATGCCTGGCCTTTTAGAAATTTGGTCGTCGCCTGACACTTCTCACATTTCTTTCTTCATCGTATGCTGCCCAATTGCTGCCTCAATTCAATATCATTCTCTGTAGTTCTTAATCCAGCAGTTCGCCACGACTTCAAAGTCTCCAAAGATCAATTATCTCGAGCTGCCTTTATTATCCACACTTATCCAGTACTGAACTACTGCCCCTCACAGTCTCTGATAGCCGCTTCTTCAATACTTCTTCACAATACTCTAACCCCATGCAACCGAAGAAACCATAGCACCGACAACCCTAACACATTCCATTCGATCAATGACGATGATATCACATCATAGGTGAACACTCCACCTTACTTGAAAGCACCAAGTCTTACTACTTTATCAACCCAAAACCGAACCATTTATAGTTCAATTGCCTTCCTTTCGCCGGAATCTAAATACTGAAATTTAGAAATCACACTCTGAGAAGACCTCCCTTCAAGTCATTCATTACCCCGACATATGGGCAATCATTCTATCATCATATCTACACCGCGCGATAACCAATCGTAAGCATCATAACAATCTGAGCATAGCCTCAAAGTTCTTAGAAACACATCAACCGAGCTGAAACACCATACTATTCTTCTGCAGGGCAACAACAACAGCCCCAACCAACTACACATGGAAAACATCTCGCACCCTATCCGTAGCACCATTTCAATTCCTCAAATTCCTGATTCATAGCAAGCACTTTACGACGCATAAGATTGAGTAGGAATAAACATAGGCATAAGCCTTAAAGGAATCAAATCGCACAATGAGGAATCAAGAAGGGAAGTACTCCTAACATCCCTGTAGCCTCTCGAAGATAAGTACAGACGTCTCTGTACCGATCCCCAAGACTCTACAAGACTTGCTCATGACTCATGAAACCTAGAGCTCTGATACCACGTTGTCACGACCCAAAATCCATAAGGCCGTGATGGCGCCGGACACCACTATCAAGCAGGCCAATCATTAAATGGTTAAGTTAAATTTCCTGTTTTAGCATTTTTGAAATCATTACCTTTCACTTTATTACACGATAACTGAATAAAATCCGCTAAGTAAATACGACAGTTTAATATTTTCATTTTATAAAATACATCCTAAATACATCCCAGAACCCGGTGACACAAGTACATGAGCAAATTCTAAGAATTTCATAAATACTACGAGGTTGTCCGAAATACAAACTGGACAAGGGATTAAAAATGAATATAAATACATAGAGGAAGACTCTACCGACTGCGGGTCATCTCCGAGTGATGCAGCTCGTCTATGTCTTCAAGTCAGCCATATTGCTATGAAGGTACCTGTGCAACAAAATGCACAGCAAGTGTAGCATGAGTATAAAAACAACATGTATTCAGTAAGTATCCTGCCTAACCTCAGAGAGGTAGTGGCGAAAGGTCGACTTGACACTCACTAAGGTCCAACAAAATTATTTAACAAGATATGATATCAGTAATAGGCATACGAGGATGATAAAAATAGTAAACATTAAAGATAATTGTAATTCAAATAATTACTAAAAGTAAATAAATAATTACTACTTTCATTTTCCCCCCAAATATCTTAAATAAACAATTATTTCTTCATTTTCCCCCAAATATCTTGTCACTTCAAAATCCATGAAAAAAATCATTAACAATTTAGCATGCGCATACGGGATAAGAACAATCGGCCTGAGCCATCATAATAATCATATTTGTGCACTGCCGAGGATCGAACGACCCGAACCATAATATATCTTTCAATCTCGTTGTGGCGTACGTCCCGCTCCCATGAGAGTGGGGGAAATAACACTCCGCTCGTGGAATGTAAATTGCGAAGCGGTCACATGCAGTCATGCACAATCAACAGTCCACCCCGACTTCATCGGGAAAACAAATACTCAAGTAAATGACAAATTTCTCTTTTAAAAGTCACAAAAATAGTATTTGAAACTTTTTCTCGAAANAACACTCCGCTCGCGGAATGTAAATTGCGAAGCGGTCACATGCAGTCATGCACAATCAACAGTCCACCCCGACTTCATCGGGAAAACAAATACTCAAGTAAATGACAAATTTCTCTTTTAAAAGTCACAAAAATAGTATTTGAAACTTTTTCTCGAAATTCATTTGCCACGTTTAATAATATTCAATAATATAACCTTATCAGGAATACAATTATCCACGGAAGAGTCAATTCTCTTTCTAAATGATTAAGAAAGGTACACTCTAGCCTTCTTAGGAAATAAATTACCAATTCAATAGCATTATCAGTCTAACATTATTGGCAGGATCACATGTACAACACGTAAGGCATGCTAGTGGTCCTATACTACCCGGACATAAGCATAATAGTAGCTACGCACGGACCCTCGTCACTTCGTCTGTACGTAGCCCCCACAAATAGTAGCACATATTTAATTAGTTTACCTTTGGGGACAATTCTCCCTCACAAGGTTAGAAAGGAGACTTACCTCGCTCTGAAATTCCATAACCGACTTCCAAGCCCTTCCGTCGACTCTAATGGATGCACAACGCCCCAAAACTACCCAAATAACGACAAACCAATGAAAATGTCATGCCCCAAAATCGAGGAACGAGACCGGCGCCCAACCGGATGATCCGGGGTCAAGCGGACCTGGATTGCCTTTCCTGCCCAACGCGTTACCCCGTGTTTACAATATATGATATTCCACATGAATTAGCAATTTAGAGTTTAAGCATGAATTTACCATTTGAGTTCATTTCATCCTTTATCCTTTCAACATTTGGTAATAAAAAAACATACAATAATTCCGATTCGGACCACGATTACTAGTAAACACCATTACTGCCCAAAATACATATATGTACAACCCACATCATGTATACGGAGCCTCTAAGAGTACTAAGAGTTTACACAATACTTGCAGGCAACAAGGCCTTGGCTACCTTAGAAGACATAACATATACAAAAGAGATGATATAGACTACACACGGCCCTGAGAGGAAATGGGGCTCACCGGATCTGCTGAAGGAACGGAAGGGAGGCACCACTATCAGTGGTCTGAGCTACCTGCTGTGGAACCACCTACATCCATATAAAAGATGTAGCGCCCCCGACAAAAGAGACGTTAGTACCTTTGAATAGTACTAGTATGTATGGACAAAGCTTATTCTAAGTAAAATCAAACGGTACACAATTGGAAGACAGTCATGGTAACCACACAAGTACCACACAGATATACAAAAAATCACAAATGAAGATTCCACATTTACTCAGTTCAATTGTTCATCTGTTGCAGCGCGCAACCCGATCCCACCGTACATTCACATTTCACCCATATTACCTCTTCACCCTTATTACTTCGTGTTACGACGCGCAACTCGATCCCACCGTACAATCACATTTCACCCTTATTACCTCTCTACCCTTATTAATTCGTGTTGGGGCGCGCAACCTGATCCCACCGTACAATCATATTTGATAGCAACAATAACCAACAATTATATCACAGGGATTTTCATCATCAAGAACATAAGTTCATATCAATCAACTTATATATGGTGTTTCCATCGTTATCTAACTCAATTAAATCAATCCACAGTTTCTTTTCATCATTTGCCACACTCGGCCCTTAGCAATTAGATACATTCCCACATTAGGGTACGTTAATATTCTTTCATTTAGTAGTACATACTGCCATATTGACATATTCGAACATTTAACAAACCCTACACATGATAGGATAAGTACAAAGAATCACCATTCACAATCGCAATTAACATGTTAATCGACTAAGAAAATCAGAGAATGAAATTTTACACCTCGACACAGCAGGACAATCAATTCACATATGCTCAAGTAAGAATTTCATACCGTGTGCTCGGACACCAACAAGATGACTCTACAAAGATTAAAGTTATCCATACATACCTTGAATCGGAATTCCCCTTTAATTCTTTTTATCACAAATCACAGGACCGTCTAGCACCATCAATCTATTCCACAATGTGGCATATTTCACTTAGAATTAGGAACCATAAACATAAATCGAACTCCTTTAGGAATTTTATAGAACGCTATGTGACCCTTTCGATTACTAACCCCTTTTTTGTGAATAATTACCCAAACTCTTTTCCCTTGACTAGATTAGGGAGTTTAAATGACATGCATGCAAGGTATTGGTGTTTATCTGCATGAATCAATTTATGTGTTCTACACCTTTTTAGCCAAAACCGGAGAATTAAAAGGAAATGGGGTGGGGAATCATCTCTCAGAGTGAAGAAGATGACAATTACTCAATAACTTCCAGGCCCGAGTGATAGTGAAGAATCAATTTTGGGTGAAGATGGAACCTTCTCTCTCAAGAACTCTCTCTTCCCTCTCTCTATTTTGTTCAGAAAATCGTTAAAATGGAAGAGGGTAAGTGTTTTTATGAACTGGGGGGTCGGGTATAAAAATTAGAATTTTAAAAGTCCCGAAGCAGAAATGCGGTCAGGAATACGATCACATTCCTGCTATGCGGTCCGCATTCCTGTCGCATAAAATGCCCTCAAATGGGCAAAAAAGAAACCGGACTGCCCAGGTATGCGACCACTATGCGGTCCACATACCTATTATGCGATCGCATAACCTCATCCGCAAAAATGGAGGTGCAAAAATTTGACAACTATGTGGTCCGCATTCCCAAAATGCGATCGCATCTTGGGCCACATAGCTGTCCTCAAATTGGATGGCAGACTGTCCATGTATGCGACCACTATGCAGTCCGCATACCTGTTATGCGATCGAATAGTGCGTCACATAACAATGCAACTCTGAAATTTTTAATATTTTGAGTCCCGGGGTACTTTTTACTCAAAAAGGGTCCGTTTTAAGAATTTCTACAGTGATAACAACACGGGGACCTATTTGGGCATTATTTTTAGCCATGAAATTTTACGGGTCTTTTGTCACACCCTAAAACCGAGGAATGAGACCTGCGCCCAACCGGATGATCCCGGTCAAGCGGACCTGGATTGCCTTTCCTACCCAACGCGTTACCCCGTGTTTACAGTATAAATTATTCCACAGGAATTAGCAATTTAGAGTTTAAGCATGAATCTACTACTTGCGTTCATTTAATCCTTTATCATTTCCACATTTGGTAATCACAAAACATACAATAATTCCGATTCGGACCACGATTTCTAGTAGACACAACTATTGCCCAAAAATACATATATGTACAACCCACATCATGTCTACGGAGCCTCTAGGAGTACTAAGGGTTTACACAATACTTGTCAGCAAGTTGCCGGCTATACCTTAGACTACACACGGCCCGATAGGAAATGTGGCTCACCGGATCTGCTAAAGGTATGAAAATGAAGCACCACTATCGGCGGTCTGAGCTACCTGCTGTGGAACCACCTACATCCATATAAAAGATGTAGCGCCCCGACAAAAGGGACGTTAGTACCGTTGAATAGTACTAGTATGTATGAACAAAGTTTATTCTAAGTAGAATCAAAGGGTACACAATTAGAAAATAGTCAGGGTAACCACACAAGTACCACACAGGTATATAGAAAATCACAAATGAAGATTTCCCAATTACTTGTTTCAATTGCTCATCTGTTGCGGCGCGCAACCCGATACCACCGTACATTCTCATATCACCCTTATTACCTATCCACCGTTATTACTTCGTGTTGCAGCGTGCAACCCGATCTCACCGTACAATCACAGTTCACCCTTATTACCTCTCCACCCTTATTACTTTGTGTTGCGGCGCACAACCCGATCCCGCCGTACATTCACATTTGGTAGTAACAACAACCAACAAGTTTTTCACAGGGATCTTCATTATCAAGAACATAAGTTCATATCAACCAACAACTATATGAAATCAAGGCACAATAGTCCTTACCACACAGTAATTTCATGTATGGTGTTGCCATCACTATTTAACTCAATTAAATCAACCTACAGTTTCTTTTCATCATTTGCCACACTCGGCCCTTAGAAATTAGATACATTCCCACATTAGGGTTCGTTAACATTCATTCATTTAGTAGCACATACTTCCATATCGACATATTTAAACATTTTACGAACCTTAGACATGATAGAATAAGCATAAAAAATCACCCTTCATAATCTCAATTAGCATGGTAATAGACTTCAGAAAAATCAGAGACTGAACTCGTACACCTCAACACAGCATGACAATCAATTCACATATGCTCAAGCAAGAATTTCATATCGTGTGCTCGGACACCAACAAGGTAACTCTACAAAGATTAAAGTTAGCCATACATACCTTGAATCAAAATTTCCCTTTAATTTTCTACCACAATTCACTGGACCTTCTAGCACCTTCAATCTAGTTCACAATGTGGAATAATGTAATTTAGAGTTAGGAATAATGATCATGTCTTGAACTCACTTGAGCATTTTATCAAACACTAAGTGTTCCTTTAGATTAGATAGTCTCTTTTTAGTGAAGGATTACTCTAACCTATTTCCTTTTACTAGATTATGACTAGTTGGTTACATGCATGCAAGACTCCTACCCCTATCTTCATGAACTCACCTAACCATGTTTAATTTTAACAAAAATCTGGAAATTAAGGTTGATGGGGTTGAAGCTTACCTCTTGTAGTGAAGAAAACGGTGTCCTACTTGATCAATTCCAGGCCTGAGTAGTGATGGAGGAACAAATTTGATGAAGTTGAAACTCTCTCTCTCTAGAATTCACTCTCTCCTCTCTCTAATTTATCAGAAAATAGGCTTAAAATAAAAGGGGTAAGTGTTTTAATGAACTGGGGGTCGGGTATAAGATTAGAATTTTAACAGTCTCGAAACAGAAATGCGATCAAGAATGCGATCGCATTTCTGCTATGCGGTCTGCATTCCTATCGCATAATTGGCCCTCAAATGGGCCAAAAAGAAAAGTAGATTGCCCAGGTATGCGACCATTATGTGGTCTGCATACCTGTTATGCGATTGCATAGTGCGTCACATAACTCCCTCTGCAAAAGTCAAGGTGCAAGAATGCGACAACTATGCGGCCCGCATTCGTGAAATGAGATCACATTCTAGGCCGGATAGATGTCCTCGAAATGGATAGCAAACTGTCCAAGTATGAGACCACTATGCGGTCCGCATACCTTATCAGCAATCGCATAGTGGACTGCAAACCTGCGCAAATCTGGAAATTTATATCTTTTAAGTCCTGGGGTACTTTTTACTCAAAAAAGGTATTTTTAAGAATTTCTACAGTTATAACAACACGGGGACCTATTTGGGCATTATTTTTAGCTAAAAATTTTTACGGGTCTTTACATTCTCCCCCACTTAAAATCATTCGTCCTCGAATGAGGATCGGGGAATCACTAGAGTAGGAAAAACACTAAATAAGCCAACCCCCAACAAATTTTTTACTAACTCCGATATTTCCTGAAAATTTCGCCAGAGTTTCCTTTGTAATTAGGCCTATCTACCTGTCAGAGAGCCCCCGAAACACATGTTTAACCAATTCCACACATTACCAGTTACTCTATCAACTTGCACATAATCCGGTTATTTCAACAAGCTACATATAACTCAATTACTTCCACAAGCCTCACATAGTTCGGTTAACTCCACAAATTTGCACATAATTCAACTATATGAGTTGCACATAATTCAGCTATTTCAATGAGTTGCACATGATCCAACTAATCACAAAAACATATACATTTATGACACAAAGTTTGAGAAGTCACAATAGTAGGGTAATTAGGGGAATGGAGCGTTCTTGCATAAAATTTAACACAATATATAATTGCTTAGGAATGAAAACTCTCAAAACCACTACCAGACTTATTCAAACAGGTGGGGATATTTCTCTTTCATTTCATTTTCCGCTTCCCATGTGGCTTCTTCGATTTGTTGACTCCGCCATAATACTTTAACAGAAGCAATCTCTTTGTTCCTCAATCTACGAACTTGCCTATCAAGAATCGCAACTGGAACCACTTCATATGACAATCCTTCATTAATTTCAACCGTCTCCCCCAGAACAATGGCGGATGAATCCCCAATCACCTTCTTCAACATGGACACATGAAATACTAGGTGTACTAATGACATCTCAGGGGGCAATTCTAGCCTATAATCCACCAGTCCTATCCTTTGAGCGATCCGATACGGCTCAAAATACCTAAGGCTCAATTTCCCTTTCTTCCCAAACCGCATTACTCCTTTCATGGGAGACACCTTCAAGAATACCCAATCATCTACTTGAAACTCCAAATTTCTTCGACAAATGTCCACATATGATTTCTGACGACTCTGAGCAGTCTTCATCCTTTCGTTATTGAATTTAAATTTTTCCATAGCTTGGTGCACAAGATCCGGTCCTAGCAGTTTCGCCTCGCCAACCTCGAGCCATCCAATCGGAGACCTACACAATGCCTCAAATGGGGCCATCTAAATACTAGCATGGAAACTGTTATTATAAGCAAATTCTATAAGCGGCAAGTGATCATCCCAGCTACCCTTGAAATCTAATACACAAGCCCGCAATATATGTTCAAGCGTCTGAATGGTCAGCTCTGCCTTCCCATCAATCTGTGGGTGGAATGCTGTGCTGAGATTTACCTGCGTACAAACCTTGCTGAAATTTCTTCCAAAAGTAAGCTGTGAACTGGGCCCCTCGATCCGAGATAATAGATACTGGAGTTCCATGGAGTCTGGCTATTTCCTTGATATACAACTGAGCGTACTGTTCTGCAGTATCGGTGGACTTGACTGGCAAGAAGTGAGCTGATTTCGTGAGTCGATCCACTATAACCCAAATTGAGTCGAACTTGCGGTGAGTGCAGGGTAACCATACCATAAAGTCCATATTGATCATCTCCCATTTCCACATTGGTATTTCCATAAGCTGCGACAACCCAATGGGCCTCTGATGCTCGGCCTTCACTTGCTGACAATTTGGACACCTAGCCACAAATTCCGCCACACCCCTCTTCATTTCATTCCACCAATAAATCTCTTTGAGATCATGATACATCTTCGTAGAACCTGGGTGTACTGAATACCTGATGATCCCAGTCAAGCGGACCTAGATTGCCTTTCCTGCCCAACGCGTTACCTTGTGTTTACAGTACACATTATTCCACATGAATTAGCAATTTAGAGTTTAAGCATGAATCTACTACTTGAGTTCATTTCATCCTTTATCATTTCCACATTTGGTAATCACAAAACATACAATAATTTTGATTCGGACCACGATTTCTAGTAGACACGACTACTGCCCAAAAATACATATATGTACAACCCACATCATGTCTACAGAGCCTCCAAGAGTACTAAAGGTTTACACAATACTTGACAAGTTGCCGGCTATACCTTAGAAGACATAACATATGCAAAAGAGATGATATGGACTACACACGACCCCGAAAGGAAATGGGGCTCACCGGATCTGCTGAAGATATGAAGGGGAAGCACCACTATCGGCGGTCTAAGCTACTTGTTGTGGAACCACCTACATCCATATCAAAGATGTAGCGCCTCCGACAAAAGGGACATTAGTACCGTTGAATAGTACTAGTATGTATGAACAAAGTTTATTCTAAGTAGAATCAAACAGTACACAATTAGAAAACAGTCAGGGTAACCACACAAGTACCACACAGGTATACAGAAAATCACAAATGAAGATTTCCCAATTACTTGGTTCAAAAGCTCATCTGTTGCGGCGCGCAACCCGATACCACCATATATTCTCATCTAACCCTTATTACTTCGTGTTGCGGCGTGCAACCCGATCCCACCGTACAATCACACTTCACCCTTATTACCTCTCCACCCTTATTACTTCATGTTGCGGCACGCAACCCAATCCCACAGTACATTCACATTTGGTAGTAACAACAACCAATAATTTTATCACGGGGATCTTCATTATCGAGAACATAAGTTCATATAAACCAACAACTATATGAAATCAAGGCACAATAATCCTTACCAAATAGTAATTTCATGTATGGTGTTTCCATCACTATTTAACTCAATTAAATCAACCCACAGTTTCTTTTCATCATTTGCCACATTCGGCCCTTAGCAATTAGATACATTTCCATATTAGGGTACGTTAAAATTCTTTCATTTAGTAGCACATACTGCCATATCGACATATTTGAACATTTTACGAACCTTACACATGATAGGATAAGCACAAGAAATCACCCTTCATAATCTCAATTAACATGGTAATCGACTTCAGAAAAATCAGAGAATGAACTCGTACACCTCAACACAGCAGGACAATCAATTCACATATGCTCAAGCAATAATTTCATACCGTGTGCTCGGACACCAACAAGGTATCTCTACAAAGATTAAAGTTAGACATACATACCTTGAATCGGAATTTCCCTTTAATTTTTTACCACAATTCATCGGACCTTCTAGCACGTTTCAATCTAGTTCACAATGTGGCATAATTGAACTTAGAATTAGGAATAATGATCATGTCTTGAACTCACTTGAGCATTCTATCAAACACTAGGTGTTCCATTAGATTAAATGGCCTCTTTTTAGTGAAGGATTACTCTAACCCATTTCCTTTTACTAGATTATTACTAGTTGGTTACATGCATGCAAGACTCCTACCCCTATCTTCATGAACTCACCTAACCATGTTTCATTTTAACAAAAATCTGGAAATTAAGGTTGATGGGGTGGAAGCTTACCTCTTGTAGTGAAGAAAACGCTGTCCTACTTGATCAATTCCAGGCCTGAGTAGTGTTGGAGGAACAAATTTGATGAAGTTGGAACTCTCTCTCTCTCTCTAGAACCCACTCTCTAATTTATCAGAAAATAGGCTTAAAATGAAAGGGGTAAGTGTTTTAATGAACTGGGGGTCGGGTATAAGATTAGAATTTTAACAGTCCCGAAACAGAAATGCAGTCAGGAATGCGATCACATTCCTGCTATGCGGTCCGCATTCCTATCGCATAATTGGCCCTCAAATGGGCCAAAAAGAAAAGTAGAGTGCCCAGGTATGTGACCACTATGCAGTCCGCATACCAGTTATGCGATCACATAGTGCGTTACATAAGTCCCTCCGTAAAAGTCAAGGTGCAAGAATGCGATAACTATGCCGCATTCGTGAAATGCGATCGCATTCTAGGCCGCTAGCTGTCCTCAAAATGGATAACAAACTGTACAAGTATGCGACCACTATGCGGTCCGCTTACTTGTTCTGCGATCGCATAGTGGACCGTAGACCTGCGCAAATATGGAAAATTATATCTTTTAAGTCCCGGGGGTACTTTTTACTCAAAAAGGGTCCGTTTTAATTATTTCTACAGTTATAACAACACGGGGACCTATTGGGCATTATTTTTAGCCAAAAAATTTTACGGGTCTTTACATCTTTACATTTTCCTCCACTTAAAATCATTCGTCCTCGAATGAGGATCGGGGAATCACTAGAGTAGGAAAAACACAAAATAAACCAACCCCCAAATTTTCACTAACTCCGATGATTTCTTGAAATTTCGCCAGAGTTCCTTTGAATATAGGCCTATCCACCTGTCAGAGAGCCCTCAAAACACATGTTTAACAAATTCCACACATTACCAGTCACTCCATCAACTCGCATATAGTTAGGTTACCTCAACAAGTCGTATGCAATTCAATCACTTCAACATGCTATACCTTTTTCAGTTAACACAAAAAACTTGCATACCATTTAAATATCACATGAATTGCACATGATTTNGGAGTGGGGGGGGGGGGGGGGGGAATGGGGTGCTTTTGCACAAAATTTGACACAACATATAATTGCTTAGGAATGACAATTTGCAAACCATTACTGGACTTATTCAAACAAATGGGGATATTTATCTTTCATTTCATTTTCCGATTCCCATGTGGCTTCCTCGACTTGTTGACTTCGCCATAACACTTTAACAGAAGCAATCTCTTTGTTCCTCAATCTACGGACTTGCCTATCAAGAATAGAAACTGGAACCTCTTCATATGACAATCCTTCATTAATTTCAACCATCTCAACCGGCACCATGGCGGATCGTTCCCCAATCACCTTCTTCAACATGGACACATGAAACACCGGGTGCACTAATGACATTTCAGGGGGCAATTCCAGTCTATAAGCCACCTGTCCTATCCTATGAGCGATCCGATACGGCCCGACATACCTAGGTCTCAATTTCCCTTTCTTCCCATACCGCATTACTCCCTTCATGGGAGATATCTTCAAGAACACCCAATCATCTACTTGAAACTCCAAATCCCTGCGACGAACATCCGCATAGGATTTCTGGCGACTCTGAGAAGTTTTCATCCTCTCCTGAATGACACTAACTTTTTCCATAGCCTGCTGCACGAGATCCGGCCCTAGCAATTCTACTTCGCCAACTTCGAACCATCTAATCGGAGACCTACACCTTCTTCCGTACAATGCCTTAAATGGGTCCATCTGAATACTAGCGTGGAAACTGTTATTGTAAGCAAACTCTATAAGTGGAAAGTGATCATCCCAGCTACCCTTGAAATCTAAAACGCAAGCTCGTAACATATCTTCAAGAGTTTGAATAGTCCGATCCGATTGACCGTCCGTCTGTGGGTGGAAAGCTGTGCTGAGATTTACCTGAGTACCCAAACCTTGCTGAAATATCCTCCAAAAGTTAGCTATGAACTGGGCGCCTCGATCCGAGATAACAGAAACTGGAGTGTAATGGAGTCTGACTATTTCCTTGATATACAACTGAGCGTATAGTTCTGCAGTATCGGTGGAATTGACTGGCAAGAAGTGAGCTGATTTCGTGAGTCGATCCACTCTCACCCAAATTGAGTCAAACTTGGCGCTGAGAGCGGGGTAACCCTACCACAAAGTCCATATTGATCATCTTCCATTTCCACATTGGTATTTCCATAAGCTGCTTCTACCCATCGGGCCTCTGATGCTCAGCCTTCACTTGCTGACAATTCGGACACCTAGCCACAAAGTCCGCCACACCTTTCTTCATACCATTCCACCAATAAATCTCTTTGAGATCATGATACATCTTCGTAGAACCTGGGTTTACTGATTACCTGGAATTGTGAGCCTCTACCGTTACCCTTTCTCGAAGTTCATCCACGTCCGGAACACATAGCCTCCCTTGGCACCGCAAAACACCATCATCATTTCCTAGCAAAAATGGCGAGGTCTTGTGATTTAGGATTGCCTCTCTCAACTGTACCAATGCTGGATCTCTGAATTGCTTTTCCTTGACTTCTGTTAGAAGTGAAGATTCTGCTCCATTACGTACCACGACATCCCCTTCGTCTGAGGTCAAAAGATAGACCCCAGACTAGCCAACTGATAAACCTCCCGAGCCAAAGACCTCTGATCTGCTTCCAAATGAGCCAAGCTACCCATGGACTTTCTACTAAGGGAGTCGGCCACCACATTCGCTTTCCCCGGATGGTACAAATATTCATATCATAATCCTTGAGCAACTCCAACCATCTTCGATGCCGTAAGTTTAACTTCTTCTACTTCAATAAGTATTGAAGACTACCTTGGTCTGTGAACACGTCCACATGGACCCCATAAAGATAATGCCGCCAGATCTTCAGTGGAAACACAACCGCTGAGAGCTCCAAATCATGCGTCGGATAAATCTTCTTGTGATTTTTGAGTTGCCTAGAAGCATACGCTATAACCTTCCCGCACTGCATCAACACACACCCCAAACCAACCCTTGAAGCATCACAATAAACCACAAATCCATCTGTACCCTCTGGCAAGGTCAACACCGGCGCCGAAGTCAATCTCAATTTCAATTCCTCAAAACCCTTTTCACAAGCATCGGACCACTGGAACCTTACTATTTTCTGCGTCAACTTAGTCAGTGGGGAGGCAAGAGTAGAGAATCCCTCCCCAAATCTTCGATAATACCAGCTAGACCCAAGAAACTGCGAATCTATGTTGGGGTCGTCTGTCTAGGACAATCCTTTACTACTGTGATCTTTTGGGGATCAACCTGAATCCCTTCCCTGGAAACAACATTACCCAAAATGGTGACCGATTCTAGCCAAAACTCACATTTTGAAAACTTCGCATACAACTGGTGCTGATGAAGGGTCTGCAGAACTGCCCTGAGGTGATTAACATGATCTTCCTGACTCCGCGAATAAACAAGGATGTCGTCAGTGAAGACAATCACGAGGGAGTGAATAAATGGTTTGAAAACCCGATTCATAAGATCCATAAAAGCTGCTGGGACATTGGTTAGCTCAAAAGACATTACCAGAAATTTGAAGTGCCCATAACGGGTCCTGAAGGCGGTCTTAGGAATATCCTGCTCCCTGATCTTCAACTGGTGATACCCGTACCGTAAATCAATCTTTGAGAAGAACCTAGCACCTTGCAACTGGTCGAACAAATCATCTATCCGAGGAAATGGATATTTGTTTTTGATAG
Source organism: Nicotiana knightiana (assembly GCA_005239525.1). NCBI lineage: Eukaryota > Viridiplantae > Streptophyta > Magnoliopsida > Solanales > Solanaceae > Nicotiana > Nicotiana knightiana. The sequence goes on along the minus strand of ML416172.1, from coordinate 37,288 downwards.
TGACCTTGTTGAGCTGCCGATAATCAATACAAATCTGGAGGGATCCATCCTTCTTCCAGAAAAAAAGAATAGGTGCGCCCTAAGGCGACACACTTGGCCGAATGAAACCCTTTTCCAATAGATCTTTCAATTGTTCTTTCAACTCTCTCAGTTTCGCTGGCACCATCCTGTAGGGTGGAATAGATATTGGCTGCGTATCTGGAAATACATCAATCCCGAATTCCATCTCTCTATCTGGCGGAACGCCAGGAAGCTCATCCGGAAATACTTCTAGATACTCATTCACAACCGGCACAGACTCGGGAGCAGGCACCTCAGAAGTGGTGTCCGCTAACCGGACCAAATGGTAGAAACACCCCTTCCCGATCATTTTTGTGGCCTTGAGGGAGGAAATACACCTACCCCTCGAACAATGAAGACCCGGGATCAATAAGAATATAAACATCATGCATTTGTACAGTCAGAGTACTCGAGACGATATCTGGGGAAGCCTCCGCACTCTGGCGACCACTCAAAGCATAGAACTGACTAGGTCCCCCTCGACCCCGTGCTCCACCCCTAGCTGTACCGCGCCCTGCTGGAGCTGAAGGGCGTGCTGAAGACATAGCGGTTGAAGAGCTGGATGGCTGAGCAGTACCCCTACCCGCACCCTGACTGGGTGCGCGGCAGTCTCGTTGGATATGGCCTCTCTCTCCACATCTATAGCACACCGGTATATCCAAGTAACAAGGCTCGGAATGAAACCTCCCACACTTAGGGCATGGGGCCCTTCGCTGCTGCTGGAACCTTCGATCTGAACGACCTGACTGATGGAACCTCCTGCTATCTGAACCTGGTCCAAGAGACCTCCCTGCTGATAACTGTGCCCTGATGACGGGGCACTGGCTGAGGACTGAGCATAGGTTTGGGATGGCACTGATGACCCTCTCCCAAGGGTTGATCTCCCACCTGCAACTGAACTCCCACCTGCAACTGAACTCCCAAGGTTGCCCGCTGACCGGGACCTACTACCACACACTCTCTCTCCATCCTTATATTCAACTTTCGAGCCTCTGTAGCCTAGGCAAATCCCTTGATATTCCCATAATTCATATCTAAATGCAAGGCAGCTGTAGCAGCTTCATTAACAACCAAGGGACCAAGGCCCTAAATAAACCGTCGAACTCTGGCCTCCATAGTTGGCATCATATGGACGGCATATTTGGACAGGCGCACGAACTCAATGTGGTACTCCCACACACTCATGTTTCCCTGCTTAAGGACCTCAAACTCTGCAGCACGGGCTGCCATAGTCTCGTCAGACAAGAAATGATCCATGAAGGCATCAATAAACTCATCCCACTTCGCCGGAGGGCTCCCCTCCCCACGGGAACCCTCCCACATCTCAAACCACGAATACGCCGCTCCCTTTAGCCTGTAAGAAGCCAACTCAACCCCCTATGTCTCTATAGCCTTTATAACCCGAAGAGTCTTGTACATCTCATCTATAAAATTTTGAGGGTTGGCCTCCGGGTCGGTGCCTGTGAACTCTGGAGGGGCTAACCGCAGGAACTGGTTGACTCTGGAACCTAAAGAATCCCCTTGCTCGTTAGAGGACGCAGGGGCAAAACTTGATCTTTGGGCCTGGGAGGCTACTAGCTAAGTCAACATCTGTATAGCTCCCTTTAGGTCCCCATCTGAAATACCGGGACCGGAAGCTAGGACTGAGTAAGGATCAGGAACATCAGCGGGAGGGACTATAGCACCCTCCGCTGGAGCAGGAATAGGAATAGCCTGGCCTGGGATGGAAGAGTCAGGCAGATTCAGGGTCGGGAATCATTCTCACCCGCACCATCAGGTAAGGAATTTACGACCATTCCTGGGGTGGCATTGACCTCTAGGCCGAGTCGGGCTCTCTTCTTGGGTGCCATTTACTGAAAATTGGAACAATGCACTAATTAGAGATAGATAACCTCACCTTCCACCACATCGCACGATATAGAATAACTATAAAGGGTATTTTTCTAAATGCCCATGCAGCCCCCTAATTATAGATGTGGTCGACAACACACCGATAAGAAGGGCTCTACTAGACACGGCTCCGAGACATCCTAGGACACTTTTAAAACCTTAGGTTCTGATACCAAGTTTGTCATGCCCCAAAACCGAGGAAGGGGACCGGCGCCCAACCGGACGATCCCGGTCAAGCGGACCTGGATTGCCTTTCCTGCCCAACGCGTTACCCCGTGTTTACAATATACATTATTCCATATGAATTAGCAATTTAGAGTTTAAGCATGAATTTACCATTTGAGTTCATTTCATCCTTTATCCTTTCAACATTTGGTAATCACAAAACATACAATAATTCCGATTCGGACCACGATTACTAATAAACACCATTAATGCCCATAATACATATATGTAAAACCTACATCATGTCTACGGAGCCTCTAAGAGTACTAAGAGTTTACACAATACTTGCCGGCAACAAGGCCCCGACTATACCTTAGAAGACATAACATATACAAAAGAGATGATATAGACTACACACGACCCCGAGAGGAAATGGGGCACGCCGGATCTACTGAAGGAACGGAAAGGAGGCACCACTATTGGTGGTCTGAGCTACCTGCTGGGGAACCACCTACATCCATATAAAAGATACGTCCCCGGAAAAAGGGACGTTAGTACCTTTGAATAGTACTAGTATGTATGAACAAAGCTTATTCTAAGTAAAATCAAACAGTACACAATTGGAAGACTGTCAGGGTAACCACACAAGTACCACACAGATATAAGGAAAATCACAAATGAAGATTCCACAGTTACTCAGTTCAACTTTTCATCTGTTGCGGCGCACAACCCGATCCCACCGTACAATCATATTTCACCCTTATTATCTCTCCACCCTTATTACTTCGTGTTGTGGCGCGCAACCCGATCCCACTGTACAACCATATTTTATAGCAACAATAACCAACAATTATATCACAAGGATTTTCATCATCAAGAACATAAGTTGATATCAATCAACAACTATATGACGTCAAGGCAAAATAATCCTTACCAAACATTAACTCATATATGGTGTTGCCATCGTTATTTAACTCAATTAAATCAATCCACAGTTTCTTTTCATCATTTGCCACACTCGGCCCTTAGCAATTAGATACATTCCCACATTAGGGTACGTTAACAATCTTTCATTTAGTAGCACATACTACCATATTGACATATTCAAACATTTAACGAACCTTACACATGATAGGATAAGCACAAAGAATCACCCTTCACAATCGCAATTAGCATGGTAATCGACTAAGAAAATCAGAGAATGAAGTCTTACACCTCGACACAGCAGGACAATCAATTCACATATGCTCATACAAGAATTTCATACCGTGTGATCGAACACCAACAAGATGACTCTACAAAGATTAAAGTTAGCCATACATACCTTGAATCAGAATTCCCCTTTAATTTTTTTTATCACAAATCACTGGACCGTCTAGCACCGTAAATCTATTTCACAATGTGACATATTTCACATAGAATTAAGAACCATAAACATAACTCGAACTCATTTAGGTATTTTATCGAACGCTATATGACCCCTTAAATTACTAACCCCCTTTTTGTGAATAATTACCCAAACTATTTTCCGTTTACTAGATTAGGGAGTTTAATTTACATGCATGCAAGGTATTGGCGTTTATCTCCAAGAATCAATTTATGTGTTCTACACCTTTTTAGCCAAAATCGGAGAATTAAAAGGAAATGGGGTGGGGACTCACCTCTTAGAGTGAAGAAGATGACATTATTCAATAACTTCCAGGCCCGAGTGATAGTGAAGAATCAATTTGGGTGAAGATGGAACCTTCTCTCTCAACAACTCTCTCTTCCCTCTCTCTATTTTGTTCAAAAAATCGTTAAAATGGAAGGGGGTAAGTGTTTTTATGAACTGGGGGTTGGGTATAAAAATTAGAATTTTAAAAGTCCCGAAGCAGAAATGTGAGCGATTGCATTCCTGCTATGCGGTCCGCATTCCTGTCGCATAAATGGCCCTCAAATGGGCAAAAAAGAAACCGGACTGCCCAGGTATGCAACCACTATGCGGTCCGTATACCTGTTATGCGATCGCATAGTGCGTCGCATAACCTTCTCTGCAAAAATAGAGGTGCAAGAATCCGACAGTTATGCGGTCCGTATTCCCAAAATGCTATCGCATCTTGGGCCGCATAGCTGTCCTCAAATTGGACATTAGACTGTCCATGTATGCGACCACTATGCGGTCCGCATACCTGTTATGCGATCGCATAACATCGCAACTCTGGAAAATTTTTATCTTTTGAGTCCCGGGTTACTTTTTATTCAAAAAGGGCCCGTTTTAAGAATTTCTACAGATATAACAATACGGGGACCTATTTGGGCATTATTTTTAGCCATGAAATTTTACGGGTCTTTACAAAAAACATACTCTAATATTTGTTAACAATTCAAATTATATAAATCCCCAACTCCGCTCAAGGAATTGACCAAAATGCCCTCGGGCCCACGTGCCCGGATTCCAAAATTTCTCGAAGATAAACTCTACCCATAGCCTTACTAGCTCAAATATACAATTTACTCTAAATTCCATGCTCAAATTCGGGGTAGAAATCCAAAATACAATTTCTAGGTTTTTCCTCCAAAAATTCCAATTTTTTTAATACAAATTCTCATGTCTAATTCCATGCATAAACCTTGTATTTAACTTAAAAACGTGAAGAAATTATTTACCTAGCGTTGCTTGACGGAAATCCCCTCTTGAAGCTCCTCAAAATCGTCCAAACCAAAAGAAAATAGAAGGAAATATGCTAAGACCCGTTAAAATAACAATCTGCCCAGCACTGCCCTTCTATGCGATCACATAAAGGCCACCGCGATCGCGTAGGCCAAACCATGCTACCCCAAACCCTGCATTATGCGATCGCACTCTACACCACGCGATCGCACAAGCCATTCCCAGCTGCCTCCCATTTTCCTCGTTCGCGATCGCAGACCTCCCACTGCGTTCGAACAAGCCACTTTCAGCCCCCCTTCAATTCCTTCTACGTGATCGCATGATTAGGAGTTCGATCGATATCCCCCAAAACACCAGAAACGACAACAGCAAACATGAAGGAAATGATCCGAATTAATCCCGAAACACACCCGGGGCCCCAAGGACCCCATCCAATCAAACGACTCAGTCCCATAACATCCCACGGACTTGCTCGAGGCTTCAAATAACATCAAACAATGCCGAAACCACGAATCGCACCCAAATCTAAAGTTTATGAACTTGAAATTTCCAACTTCTACATCCGATGTCGAAACCTATCAAATCACAACCGATTGACCCCAAATTTTGCACACAAGTCATATTCGGCATTATGGACCTGCTCCAACTTCCGGAATCTCCTTCCAACCCCGATATCAAAATTTTCACTTCCGGTCGGATTGCTCAAAAACCTTCAAATTTCTACCTTTAGCCAAATGACTTCAAAATAACCTACGGGCATCCGAATTCACTTACGATCGCGCACCCAACTCCAGAATCACCATACGAAGCTATTCCCAGGCCCGGAATCCCGAATGGACATCAATAATACTAAAATGCGCTTCAAGCCAAACTTAGGAAATTTCTTCAAAATGCTGACTTCCACAATATACGCCGAAACGCTCCCGGGTTATCCAAAGCCCGATCCGGACATACGCCCAAGTCCAAAATCATCATACGAACCTGCTGGAACCTTCAGATCCTGATTCCGAGGTCGTTTACCCAAAATTTCAATCTTAGTCAATTTCTCCAACTTAAAGCTTCTGAAATGAGAATTTTCTTTCCAATTTGACTTCGAACTTCCCGAAATTCAACTTCGACCATGCCCACGAGTCATAATACCTGAATTGGAGCTGCTCATGACTTCAAACCGCTGAACGACGCGCTAGAGCTCAAAATAACCGGTCAGGTTGTTGCATTTCGATACTGGAGTCCCCGGTATCGACCGTATACACACTTCATAAGAGCATCTCCAACCCTCCCCATTTCTTCATAATGGGGATTTTTGTCATAATGAAGCTCCAAACGTCCCCCATTTTTTCCTCCAAAATGGGGATGAATAGTGTTACTCGAAATATGGGGTGACACTATTTGTTTCCTCCTTTACTATTCATCTGTATTGTATTATTATTTTTATTATTTAACTCTTTTAATTTATCTCTTTATATATACCTAATTATTTTTATGTAATATCTTTATAATATTAATTTTACATCTTAACTTTGTCGTATAATTTTGATAAATTAATTTTCGTGCATTTATTATTTTTATGTAAAATTGTAAGTTAATTTTATTATAAGTTATAATTCTATAAAAAATAAATAATCATCTCAAAAAATGAATGGTGCAAATATAAAATATTAGATGTTTCTAAAATTGAAAGGCGCGAATATTCATGACCCACGTTCGCCACAGAAGAAATATTTCGCGATGAAACAAGAATCATGTCGAAAAGATGTTGAACGTGTATTCGGAGTTTTGCAAGCTCGTTTCGCAATTGTTGCGGGACCATTACGTTTTTGGAGAAAAGAAGTGTTACATGATATACTTACATGTATTATACTGCACACCATGATAGTAGAGGATGAACGTGATCTTGGTGCATCAATTCAAGATGATTGAGAATGTCCACCTCCAACAATAGAAATGGAAGTAGATGAAAATCACCGATTTGAGCAATTTTTAGCTCGACACAAAGGACAAAGATGTTCAGTTTGCACTTCGTAATGCAGTAATTGATCGTTTATGGGAGCACACTAGAGGTGGAAGTTGAATATTTATGTAATATTCAATATGAATTTTATCATAGTGTAATATGTATTTAATTATCTTGTATCTCAATCATTTCACTTTTATTTGAATTATCCGTTAATATATATAATCTATAATATTTTCTTACAAATTATATTATTTAAAAATTTATGGTATAAATAATTTTATATTAAATTATATGTGATGAATATGTAAAAAAGAAAGATAGATTTACTTTAATAGAAATAAAAAAATAAAATTTAAATAAAAGATAATAATATAATATTAAAGAGAGAGAAGAATATACATGGAATATTCTTTTTTGGAGTAAAAAATGGAGTAATGGTTGTAGTAACTTTACTCCATTTTGGAGGAGAAAATGGAGGCAAGGGTTGGAGATGGCCTAAGTTGTGTAATCTATCTATATCGAGAAAAGGCACAAAATAGTTCACTATCTTTAGACTTTAACTCAAACTAGTCCTATTTCTTTCTCATGGAGCACTAATAGTCCACATTCTTTAATAAATTGGTAAACTTTTATTCTCCATGTTTGATATAAAAAAAAAATTCTGGAAAATAGTTTTCAATTTTCTCATATTTGGTTGACTTAAATGTTTCGGGAAAATTTTTTCTCCAATTGGAGAAAAATGTTTTCCATGTCAAGAGAAGGAAAAATATTTTTCACACCCTTTTTGTCAAACTTTTCTTCATTATTTATATTTTCTAACTATATACATAGATTATACGTTTATTATACATAATTATACACATATAACACATAAATTATACATATATCATACCTCCACCGGCTATTTTTAGTTTAAGTAGTTAGGTAGGCGGCTATTTGGGTTAATTCTTTTTCTTTTTATGATGTACAAAAAGTATTTTCTTTCGTTTCAACAAAATGATGTAGCAAAAAGTATTTTCTTTTTATGAAATAGAAAAAGTATTTGCTTTTATTTTAACAAAACGAGTACTTTTTTCATGTTGAGAAAGAGTACTTTCTTTTTTCAACCAAAAAAGAGTATTTTCTTGCCAATCGTATGTTATTATGTTATAAAATTATGTTATTAATTAGGAATACAATTTGGTGCCATTATGATGTCACTTGACAATCGCCATATAGAAACGTAGATAAATTTGTACCTGGCAATCCAAATTATTGACTTTTAAAACGATTATTTAAGATGAACTTTTAATTGACTTTATATTTAATTTTTAAGTACATAATTCAAATAAGTAAAGAAATAATAACCAAATTTTAATAAATTTTTAAGTGCTAAATATTAGAAAAATAGTTAAATGACTATTTTATCTAGTCTAAAATCTATTTTAAAGGGTATAAAGGACGAACAATATTTTGCTAAGGAACAACATTTTGGATTCATGCCGGGGCGTTCGACTACGGAAGCGATTCATCTGGTAAGGAGATTAGTGGAGAAGTACAGGGAAAGGAAGAAGGACTTGTATATGGTGTTTATTAACCTTGAGAAAGCATACGATAGGTCTTGTGGAGGTGTTTGGAGGCTAGCGACGTTCCAGTAGCGTACATTAGGTTGATTAAGGATATGTATGATGATGCGAAGACTTGGATGAGGACTGTGGGTGGTGACTCAGAGCATTTTCCTGTGGTGATGGGGTTGCATCAGGGATCGACTCTTAGCCCATTTTTATTTGCCTTGGTGATGGATGTACTGTCGCGACACATCCAAGGGGAGGTGCCTTGGTGCATGCTATTTGGTAATGATATAGTGTTTATTGATGAGATGTGAAGCGGAGTTAACGCGAGGTTGGAGGTTTGGAGACAGACCTTGGAGTCTAAATGTTTCAAATTGAGTAGAACCAAAACAGAATACCTAGAGTGAAAATTCAATGACGGGACCAATGAAGCAGACGTCAAGGGAAAGCTTGATGCTCAAGTTATCCCTAACAGAGTGAGCTTTAAGTATCTCTGTTCTATTATCCAAGGTAACAAGCAGATTGGCGAAGATGTCACACATCGCATCAGAGAGGGATGGATGAAATGGAGGCTCGCTTCCGGTGTTTTATGTGATAAGAATGTGCCGCCAAGACTTAAGGGTAAGTTTTATAGAGTGGTGGTTCGACCGACCATGCTGTATGAGGCTGAGTGTTGTCCAGTCAAGAACTCCCACGTGCAGAAGATGAAAGTAGCAGAGATGAGGATTTTGTGATGGATGTGAGGGTATACCAGGAGAGATGAGATTAAAAATGAAGCTATCCGGTACAGAGTGGGAGTAGCCTCCATGGAGGACAAGATGCGGGAGTCGAGGCTAAGATGGTTCAGACATGTTAAGAGAAGAAGCATTGATGCTCCTGTTATGAGGTGTGAGAGGTTTTCCATGACGAGTTTGTGGAAAGGTCGAGGTAGACCTAAGAAGTACCGGGGAGAGGTGATTAGACAGGACATGGCGTTGCTTCAGCTAACTGAGGACATGACCCTTGATAGGAGGGTGTGGAGGTCGAGGATTAAGGTAGAAGGTTAGTGGATAGTTTTTTAGTTGCTTACCGATAGTCTTAGTAGCACGCATGTCCCTTCATGTTCTTATATTTTTATTGCATTATGTGGTTTTATTCGCCTTAGGTATTGCATTCCATGTTTCTATTATTTGGTACTACTTATCCTTTACCTCTCCCTTTTTCTTTTCTCTTGCTTCTTTCTTCCTTTCTTGCTTTCCTCCTCTTCTTCTTACCCTTCCTGAGCCGAGGGTCTATTAGAAATAGCCTCTCTACCTGCATTAGATAGGGGTAAGGTCTGCACGTACCCTCCCCGGCCTCACCTGCTGGGAACATATTGGGTTTGTTATTGTTGTTGTTGTTATTGTTGACTTCATGCTTTTAATATTAAGGTACGTGTGTCGCGCATGTAACCTATGTCAGTAAATATAATTTTAATTTAAAAATTAAATAAATATTATTAAAACGTTATGAGTTATAGAATAACAAATAAAAAAGTTAAATTAATTTAAACTCCTGAAAATCATACATTTTGATCTGTAGAGGAATACACCATACACCGATGAAGTCCTCCAAATAGCTAACAAATCATACAATATTAGAAAAAAAAAGGACAAAAATAAATTACATAACTTGAAATTTAAAGAAATGATTATCTATATGAATTCTAAAGAGAAAGCAATCTTAGCGGTGGAAATTGAAGAGAGATCTTCGAATTCATCAATTATTGTAGCTTTGAACAAATTGTCCAGGAGTGTGTTTGTAGTTTTGGTATTTGTATACTTATGCATGTGGCTTTTCTTTGGAACTGTCACGACCTAGATTCTCCCTCCGTGAATTGTCGTAACGGCGACTAGTCTTTACGACAAGGTAAACCTAACACTTTGCGAAAATGAAATAAAAAATATGAAAATTATCAACTAACAGTAACAAATATTTTAAATAATCAATTGAGATGTCGCTCGACATATACAATAATCAACTCTCGAAATATACATAACAATCCCAAGGACCGGAATGCCACAAGTCACAAGCTTCTATGAAGTTCTAACTGTTTTATAAACCAGTGTGTATAGAAATAAGAGAAGAATTAACATAGGGGGATAAGGGGGACTCCGAGGATCTGCGGGAGCGGCAGATGTACCTTGAAGTCTCCGGAACATCAGTGACTGCAACTAAGAACGAGGCAGGTTGGAGGAACCTGGATTTGCACACGAAAAACATGTGCAAGGAAGGGCATGAGTACACCACAACGGTACCCAGTAACTGCAAATCCTAACCTCGGTCGAGTAGTGATGAGGTCAGGTCAGGGCTCTACTAGTATATATATAATAAAAACAATACAGAGCGAAATATCGCAATAAAGTAAAGATCGTAGTTTAACAAGAATGAAATCATAGAAAAGTAACATCTTAGTACACAGAGATAACAACAGGGGATCTCCCGAGATACCGTCTCGTAGTCCCAAACATAAATGTGTAGGAGGATCTAACGGAATGTCGTTCCATAGTTCCAAAGTAAATATGCAAGACAGGGGGATCTCCCGAAATACCGTTCCGTAGTCCCAAAGTAAATATGCAGGGGGATCTCCCGGAATACCGTTCCGTAGTCCCAAAAGTAAATACACATCTCAAATAATAGAATTTAACAGTTATAATATGAAATCCTACAATTTAGACTAAGTAAAAGTCAAGGAAAAGCAGGAAATTCACTAAACATGCTGCACGGAGTTCAGATAAATAATTAAGGCAAGTACACATGCTATTCTAATCTAACATGATACTACACATGCTGATATGACTCAAATAAGAAGGAAAATAGGTTATTACTTAGCAGAAATTGGGTCTTTACAATAATTAACCCGTGTACGTACTCGGCACCGCAGGTACACATCGCTCACATATCAAAACATTATCAAATCCTAAGGGGAGTCCCCTTACAGAAGGTTAGGCAATCCACTTACCTCAAACCAACCTCAATCAATCCGTAACAATGCTCTTTCCACGAATATTCGACTCCGAATGGTCCAAATCTAGCCAAAATCAATTACATATCATAAATATAAATACAAGGAACTAATATAGCTAATGAAATCAAAGCTAAAGCAATAAATTGGAAAATCGCCCTAAAAAAGCCTCCTCGGGCCCACGTCTCGGAATTGGGTAAAAATCACAAAATATGAACACCCATTTACTCACGAGTTTACTTGTCACGACCCCAAATCTAAGTCATTCGTGATGGCGCCTATCGTGGAACTAGGCCAGCCAAAATTACACTCGAATCATAATAAGCTTCCATTTACATCTTTACTATACTGATTACCCATAAAGGTTTCCTTTAAACATTTATAAAATAGTTAAAGCTATACTGAATATTAAATACAACCCCCGAGAACCCGGAGTCACTGGTCATGAGCATCTACATAAAATATACAACTCAAAGGAAATAAATTCTATAATAGTAAGCAGGAGAGAGAGCAGGACTGCGGATGCATGCAGCTACCTCGCAAACCTCCGAGAATCTCTGGAACAGATAGACAACTCACCCTGCCCTAACACCTGGATCTGCACACAAGGTGCAGGGAGTAATGTGAGTATAACAACTCAATAGTAACAAAAATAAATCAGGTCTGAGCAGCAAGAAACACATAAAATCAGTTCATCAATTCACAATAAGCACAACCTTTCTTTCCAATATGTATACGTTAAATCATCACGCTTTAAAAGCCAATTTCAGTAAAAATCATTTGGAAATATACTGGCCAATAGTTGCAACATAACTTTCAAGAAGTTTAGTGTAAAAATGCTGAAAATTATAAAGAGGCCCCTCGGGCAAAACATATTTCATAAGTTCAGATTGAAAGTGGCAAAATCATAAGTAGCCCCTCGGAAAAAACATGTATCATAATCAGCCCCTCGGGCATGCCTCACAGTTACTCAAAATAAGCCCCTTGGGCATACCTCACCATCACTCATAATCAGCCCTTCGGGAATACCTCACAGTCACTCATGCCTACCAATCACTCGTCACTCGGCAGTTGGTGCGCTCACTGGGGGTGTGCGCAGACTCCGGAGGGGCTCCTTCAGCCCAAGCGCTAATATCAAGCCACCTCATGGCGTATCATATCCTCACAAATCAGGACCTCGGCCTCCTCAGTCAGAACCTCTCAAAAGCCCCTTGGGCGTATCAGTAAAAAGGGGCACTCGACCCAACACATCATTTTTAAATCTCAAAGTAGTGTAAATCAGGCTGAGTTTCGAAAATAGTAAGCACAATGTGACCGAGTGAAATCATCAATGAACAGGGAGGAAATAGCAGTAAAAGCCCCCAAGGGGTCTAAACTAGTCGGCACGAGGCCCCAAACATGGCTTATAGCCCAAATATTTCAATAATCTTTAGAACACAATTTAACATATAGTTTAGAGTAAAATACGCAACTCAATAGTTGCCGCAGAGAGGACCAAGTCCAGTCCAAAAATCAGTTCGCGCCACATACTCGTCATCCGACATGTGCGCAATTTTAAAATCAGTGAGAAATATGAGGTCCGGGGTTTCATACCCTCAGAACAAGATTTATAACCATTACTTACTTCTACCAGGCCATAATACTAGTCCGCTATGCTCTTGCCCCTCAAATTGGCTCCCGATTGCTCCGAATCTAACCAAAACCAGTTTAACATCATTAATATATACCCAAGGAACTCAACCCAATCGAAAACTATCAATTTATACAAAAATCTCAAAATTCGGCAAAACCTGAGCCCCGGGCCCACACCTCGGAATCTGATAAAATTTACATCACAAGAACCCTTATCCTCCTACGAGTCCGTACATACCAAGAACATCAAAATCGGACCACAATTGCCCACTAAAATTGAAAAACGAAATTCCCAAATCTTTCCTCCCATTTTCCCAACTTTTTCTTACTTTAATCCTTCAAATTACAAGCCTAATCCGAACAAAATAACATAGAAACGACTTGAATAACCTGGGAACTTACCTCCACTGAAGACCCACGAATTCTCTCTTCAAATTTCCTTCAAACGAGCTCCAACCGCATGCAACAATGGTTAATGACTAAAATTTCACGAAGGCTTCTTTTATACTGCCTGCCCAGTAATTCCACACCTGCAGACCTTTCATTGCACCTGCGGACCCGCACCTGCGGTCCCAGGTGCGCACCTGTGAAAACCCACTAACAGTCCAAATTCTCGCACCTGCGACCCCTTCTCCGCACCTGCGGCTTTGCAGGTGCGGCCATCCCTTCGCACCTGCGGACTCCTCCTGCCTAGACTCCCTTCGCACCTGCGCATGGACTTTCGCACCTACGGCATCGCACCTGCGGCTACCAATCCATAGGTGCGGCCAACACCAGAAACTTACACCAGCAGCCATTTGCTACAATTTTCCAAGTTCAAAACTCCGCCAACCATCCGAAATCAATCTCGAGCCCCTCGGGGCCCCTACCAAACATACCAACACACCCCATAGCATTATTCAAACTTAGTCGAGCCTTCGAAACACCAAACACAACACGAAAACACCAAAATTACATCAAATTCAATCCTATGAACTTTAAAACTTCTAAATCTCGCCAATGATGCCGAAACCAGCCAAAACACATCCGATTGGCCTGAAATTTTGCACACATATCCAAAATGACATCACAGACCTATTCCAACTTCCGAAATTCCATTCCGACCCCGATAACCTATTTTCCACTGCCGATCAGAAAATGCCAAAAACTAACTTTCGTCAAGCCTAATTCTACACCGGAATCAAAACCCCATTCCGAACACACTCTTAAGTCCCAAATCACCTAACGAAACCATCCGAACTATAAAATCTGCATTCCAAGGTCATTCACCAATAAGGCAACTCTCAGTTGACTTTCTCAACTATTAGGCAACCTTGAGGGACTAAATGCCTCAATTCTCACTATGAACACTCTGAACCCGAACCAACCGACCCAACACACATAAATGAAGCTGAACCACATGAAATGAAGCAGAAACGGGGGAAACGGAGCTAAACTCTCGGAATGACCGGCCGGTTCGTTACATCCTCCCCCACTTAAACATATGTTTGTCCTCAAACGTGCCAAGAATTGTTCTCTAACGCCATCAAAATGTTACGTAGCTTACCATGCACATACCCGGGGGTGATCCCACGTCACCCTATCCCATATAGGTCCAATATCACAATACCGTTGAAATTTCAAAATCCGAATCCTGGCCCATAAACATTAGAACCAAATTCCCACTTCTGAAATAATATACAAGATCAAAATTTCCATAACTATAAACTGAACAAGTCTGAACATGATGAATCAAGCAATATACGTACCCCAGATGAAATCACATAATGCAGCGCGTGACTCAAACACTCATAGCGATAACTCTTAACCACAATAACTGCTCAGAACAACCCAATACCGGTACATAACCTCTTATCAAGAAATGCCTTGCTCTAACACTTCCATATACTACAGATAATGAAAGAAACACGTAGAAATTAACAACCATTCGTCCGATTAGTCAGACATGAAGCTCCCCCTTCCCAAACAGGAATTATAGCAGATTCCTAAGCCGACTCCCGATATTTATCCTTCCAACTATGCTGTAGAAAATTATGAAAATGTTCATTCTAGGCCCAATGACCTATTCTCATCCATCACGACCACCCTGATAACATGACACATCGATACAATTCGAAGCCAAAACCTGTGCAACTTGTGCACCTAACAGCAACATCCTTAGATTACTAACCCCCTTTTTGTGAATAATTACCCAAACTCGTTTCCCTTTACTAGATTATAGAGTTTAACTTACATGCATGCTAGATATCGGCTTTTATCTTCAAGAATCAATTTATGTGTGTGCCATTTTTAACCAAAACCTGAGAATTTGGGGAAATGGGGTGAGACTTACCTCTTATGGTGAAGAAGATGACAATTACTCAATAACTTCCAGGCCCGAGTGATAGTGAAGAATCAATTTTTTTTTTGGTGAAGATGAAACCTTCTCTCTCCTCACTCTCTATTTTTTTCAGAAAATGGTTAAATGGGAATGTGGTAAGTGTTTTAATGAACTGGGGGTCGGGTATAAAATTAGAATTTTAAGAGTCCCCAAGCAGAAATGCGGTTAGGAATGCGATCCCGAAGCATAGCAGGATCGCATTCCTGCTATGCGGTCCGCATTCCTGTCGCATAAATTTCCCTCAAAATGGGCCAAAAGGAATCTAGACTGCCCGGTATGCGACCACTATGCGGTCGCATACTTGATATGCGATCGCATAACCTCCTCCGCAAAAATGGAGGTGCAAGAATGCGACAACTATGCGGCCCGCATTCGTGAAATGCGATCGTATTCTAGGCCGCATAGATGTCCTCAAAATGGACAACAAACTGTCCAAGTATGCGACCACTTTGCGGTCCGCATACCTAATCTGCGATCGCATAGAGGACCGCAGACCTGCGCAAATCCGGAAAATTTTATCTTTTGAGTCCCGGGGTACTTTTTACTCGAGAAGGGTCCGTATTAAGAATTTCTACAGTTATATCAACACGGGGACCTATTTGGGCATTATTTTTAACAATAAAATTTTTACGGGTCTTTACAACAGTACCAAATCCTATGGGAAGTTTCCTCACACAAAGGTAGGCAAGTCACTTACCTCGAACCAAGCTCAATCAATCCGTAACAATGCTCTTTCCACGAATATCCGACTCCGAATGGCCCAAATCTAGCCAAAATTAATTACATATCATAAATATAAATACAAGGAACTAATCTAGCTAATGAAATCAAAGCTAAAGCAAGAGAATGGAAAATCGCCCTGAAAAGCCTTCCCAGGACCACGTCTCGGAATTGGGTAAAAGTCACAAATATGAACACCAATTCACTCACGAGTTCACTCGTACAAAAATTACTCAAATCTGATACCAAAATCTCGATCAAAATCTCAGAATTTGGCCTAAGAACTTTTCTCAAATTTTCCCCAATTTTCCACCCAAATCACTAATTTAGTGATGAAATCAAAGACATAATCATGGGATTAACCCAAACTAGGTAAGAATCACTTACCCCAAACACCCACCTGAAAATCTCTCCAAAAATCGCTTAATTTCGAGCTCTCAAGTCCAAATGGTGAAAAATGACATAAACCCTCGATTTTGAACTTTGAAATCTGCCAGGTGTTCCCTTCTTCGTGAACGCGGCCACTCTCTCGCATTTGCGTATAACAAAAATTCCACTGACCAAATTTCCTCCTTCGCGAATGTGAGGAACCTCTCATGAACGCTTACCTTTCACTTCCTGGTTCTTCACAAACACGTTACTCGCTACGCGAACGTGTAGACCAAATGGCTGGGGTCCCCAGCTGCCTCACCTCCTCTACGCAAACGCGTTCCACTCTTCATGTTTCTGATGCTTCCGCTGACTATACCTTCACAAATGCAGGCTCCTTTGCACGAACGTGAAGACCAAACTTGAGCTGGCCTCTCAGATGCCTTACGCGATTGCGAGACCTCTCTCGCGAACGCGATGATGAAATTTCTACAACAAAAACACCAGAAATATGCTATATTTTCTTGAGTTCAAAAGGTCTGTTAACTATCCGAAATCAAACAATGCTAAAATTACGAATCATCCTTCGATTCAGTTTTAAGGAACTTGAAACTTCCAAATTCGACAACCGATGCCCAAACCTATCAAACCACGTCCCATTGACCCCCAAATTTTCACACAATTCATATCAACCTTACGGAGCTACTCCAACTTATGGAATCAAAATCCGACCCTGATATAAAAAATTCCACGACCGGTCAAAATCTCCAAAACTTTGACTTTCGCCATTTCAAGCCTGAATCAGCTATAGACCTCAAAAATAAATCTGGACACGCTCCAAAAAATCACCTAACGGACCTAATAGAACCGACAGAACTCTATTCTGGAGTCTTCTTCACACAGTTCCGACTACGATTTAAATCCCAAGGCTTAAACCTCTGTTTAGGGACTAAGTGTCCCAAAACACTCCAAAAACCAAAACGAAACCTCCCGAGAAGTCTGTGATGACCGAAAAGGTCATCTTAAGAATTAAGACACCATTTCAGGCCCAGTAGCCTTAAAAAGACTAATTTTAATTACCTCGATTTGTGTGCATAGTCTGCGCGTGAATCCGGAAAGCTTTTATGTGAAAATATGAGAAATAGTAATTTTTAGAGTTAAAATTTAGTTTTCGTTGACTTTGGTCAACATTTTTAGTAAACAAACCCGGATCTGTGTTCCGACGATCCCCGGAGGTCCGCAGTAAAATATTGGACTTGGACGTTTGCTCGAAATTGAATTCCGAGGTCCCTATTTTGCTGGTTTTTACAGGAAATAAAATGTGAAATTTTTGGTATCGGGCCCGTATTTTGATTTCGGAGCACGGTTTGTTATGATATTTAAGTCTTATATATTTTGATTTCGGAGCACGGTTTGTTATGATATTTGATAAGAAAATATAGGAAAATCGTAGTTTTTCATTAAAATTAATAACTTTAGCAATAATTAATGATATTGAACCCAATTGTGATTAGATTCGAGTGAGTTGAAGCCCAATTCTAAAGGAAAAGCAGTGCTTGAGCAGTGAGTGGCCTGTGAATTCGGGGTAAGTTTTGTGTCTAACCTTAGCTTGAGGGAATAGGTATTGTGTGACTACTTGTTACCTATTTTGTTGCTAAATGCAATGTATATGTGAGGTGACGAGTACCTATACGTTGTGGCCAGGTCATAACATGCGAGTGAAAGTAAATTTTTGTTATTTTGGTAGTTGTAAAGCCTATTACTTGTGATTATCGTTGTTGTTGAAATGCTAGAAGTTTGGTATCTGGTTCCACCATGATGCATACCGTGAATACCGATTTGAGATTTAAATAACAAATGACGTTAGAAACTATGTTGGAACACTGATTTCTTATGAAATCCCTTGTGAATATTGAATTGAGATTGAAATGATAAATGATAATAGAAACTATGATGAAATGTCGATTTTCTTTGAAATCCCTCTTTGTATGTTGTTAATGATTCTGTGATTGGTAAGGAGGAGTGTAAAGAACGAAGGTTTATGCCGTGCATGATCCAAATATATTCTATTGTGAGGAAGAGTGTAAAGCACGAAAGGTGATGTCGTACTTGAATGAATTACATTATGAGCATAAAAGCAAGAAGGGTGATGTTGTTAAACACCATATTTTCGTATGTGAAAGTACGCCATAAGTAATTGATGGAAGCTCAAAAAATGAGATGTTACATCCCGCATTTTCGTATGTTAAAGTTTCGTCAAGTTAATCGATGTAAGTTCGGGAATGAGATTATTTTGAGGTTATGCATTATGCTATTTCAAACAAGTGATGAGTAAATTCGTGAAGGTGGAAGGGGAAGCAAGTCAAAGAAAATAAATTTTCGTCCAAGTTTGGCATGTTGGGATAAAATTCGGGCCGAGCATTAATACCCGATATTTATGGACTAGTACCATACAAGGTACCATATGACCATGATAGTAGGATGTATATAGTGTATTAAAAATAGTAGAATTTTTAGAAATTTGAGACAATTCTTAGCGGGTAATTGGTTAATTACCGGGTAACGAGACATTAAACCTAATTACTTAATAAGTGGATAAATATTTAAATTTTCCACCCCACCTCCACGTTGAAGTAGGCCACACCTTAAGAAAATGACTCCTAGTCATTTCTTATTAGATGGCAACTTAATTCACTAAATATAAAACACCTCAACTCTAAAGGCTCACCATACAATAGAAAATAAGACTTACCATACAAACAATCTGATGTGAGGATTAGAGATTAGTAAGGTAACTTTATTTAATTTGTTAAAAAATTTCATGAAAATCCCTTCAAACAGTAGCAGAGAGACTTCTTCAGCCAAATTCAACAAGAGTTATTAGAAGCTTAACAACGTAAAAATTTTGCGGTTGGTGCAACCTTTTCCAAGAATATCATACGGATTTTTCCCTACTCTAGGTATGTTAAGGTTATCCCTTCGTTCTTTTGGCATGATCTATACGATACAAATGACACGAGCAAATGCACAATTTCCATAAATGACTCCATTCATAGAAATACTAGAGACATTTATGTTCTTGATTCCCCATGTGCCATATTATTCTATCATCTGTTCATGAGTCTCAGAAAATACATAAGTTGATAAAGTTTATTTCATGATATTAATCAAAGGCATAATGGTCTTATGACTTCGAAATATTTTATTGACGTACTTCTCATGCATTGCATTCATGTACATTGACCCATGATCAAATGGCGTTATATACGTATATATATGTATATTATATATATGTGGGATATGGGAAAAGGTTACGGCATTATATACGCACCACCACCTGATCAGATGGTATACGTTGATGATTTGCCCACAGTGACCGAGATGATATGATGAGATGCCCTCAGAGGCTTGATGATGTTATGAACACATATACCCATGCATGGTATGACGCTGCATTTCATGCCCGGAGGTCCCGATAGACAGGTCGAGAGCCCTCAAAGTAGGCTATCAGCTCAGCGGAAGATGTTGGTGTGCTCCATTTGCTTCGGAGTTGCTTGGTTGGTTAGTGTGATTTAGCCGTATTTTGTTTGGTATGGTGGGACTCTTGTCATGCCCCAAAACCGAGGGACGAGACCGGCGCCTAACCAGGTGAACCTAGTCAAGCAGACCTGGATTGCATTTCCTACCCAACGCGTTCCCCCGTATATACAATGCACCATAATCCATATGAAATAGCAACTTAGGATTTAAGCGTGGATTTACAAATTCAATATCATTTCTCTTTTAGCATTTCAACAGTTGATTCCCAAAAACATACACAATACATACATAACTTTCCAATACGGAACATGATTTCGAATACGTACTGTTACTACCCAAAATACATATATACACCCACATCTTTTCTACGGAGCTTTTACGAATACTAGGAGTTTATACAATACTTGCCGGCAACAAGGCCCCGGCTATACCTTACAATACATAACAAACTTAAAAGAGATGGCATGAATTACACACGGCACCGGGAGGAAGTGGGGCTCACCAGTACTGCTGAAAGATTAGGAGGAGGCACCACTAACGACGAGCTGAGCTACCTGCAATGGACCCACCTACATCCATATAAAAGATGTAGCCCCCCGGCAAAAGGGACATTAGTACTGTGGAATAGTACTAGTATGTACGAGCAAACTTTACTCAAAGTAAAATCAAGAGATGCACAGATAGAATGCAGTTAACGGAACCAACACATAGTGCATAGTGATACAGAAACACATACAATTGAGAGCCTCACAGATTCTTATTTCAACACAATCACATTTCAGCTTTATTACATTCTGTTGTGGCGTGCAACCCGATCCCACCGTACATTTTACACTCCACCCTTGTTACCTCTCCACCCTTATTACTTCGTGTTGCAGCATGCAACCCGATCCCACTATACAATTTACACTCCACGCTTGTTACCTCTCCACCCTTATTACTTCGTGTTGCGGCGTGAAACCCGATCCCACTGGACCATCACATTTCATGGCAAACAATAACATCCCACAATTCAATCACAGGGTTTCATATCATCAAGAGTACAATTTCATAACACCCAACCAATCATGTGTTCATAATAGTCTTTATCATCCATTAATTCAACCACAAAGATGCTCATCAACAAGAATATAAATCCATTACGAGCAACAATCCATGTGAAGTTAAGCCACAATAAACCTTGCCAACAATGAGTCATATACGATATTTCCATGGTCATTTAGTTCAATTAGATCAATTCACAACTCCTTTTCATCACTTGTTACACAACCCTTATCACTTAGATACATTTACACAATTTGAGTTCGTTACCATTCTTTCATACCAACATACTGAAGCATTTAACGAACTTTGCACTTGATAGAGTAATCACATAGAAGTCACCTTTCATAATTTCAATTATCACGATAGTCGACTACGAAAAATCAAAGAATGAAATCTCACACCTCAACACAACCGGACAATCAATTCACATATACTCAGCATGAAACTCATACCGAATGTTCGGACACCAACAAGGTGACTCTACGAAGATTAAAGTTAGCCATACATACCTCGAGTCATCCCCTTTTTAATTTCTATCACAATTCACCGGACCGTCTAGCACCGTCAATCTATTCCACAATGTGAAATATTTCACTTAGAATTAGGAATCTTGTACCCAATTGAGCATTTTATCAAACACTATGTGACCCCTTAGACTACTAACCCCCTTTTTGAGAATAATTACACAAACTTGTTTTTCCCTTTACTAGATTATGGGGTTTAACTCACATGCATGCAAGATTTCACTTTTTATTTTCAAGAACCAACCTATGTGTGTTTTATTCTTACCCAAAATCTGAGAAATTGGGGAAATAGGGTGAAGACTTACCTCTTTGGGTAAAGAAGATGACAATAACTCAATTATTTCCGGGCTTGAGTGATTTTAGAAAATCAAATTGGATGATGTTGAAACCTTATCTCTCAAGAACACTCTTTTTCTCTCTCTATTTTTTGTCAAAAAATCGTTAAAAATGAAGGGAAGGGGTGTTTTATAAAACAGGGGGTCGGGTCTTAAATTTAGAAAATAGGAGCCCGACACAGAAATGCGGTCAGGAATGCGATCGAGTTCCTGCTATGCGGTCCGCATTCTTGTCGCATAGTTGGCCTTCAAATGGGCCAAAATAGGAACCACACTGCCCAGGTATGCGACCACTATGCGGTTCGCATACCTTTTATGCGATCGAATAGTGCGTCACATAACCTCCCTCGCAAAAACCATGGGGCAGGAATGCGACAACTATGCGGTCCACATACCCAAAAT
Source organism: Nicotiana knightiana (assembly GCA_005239525.1). NCBI lineage: Eukaryota > Viridiplantae > Streptophyta > Magnoliopsida > Solanales > Solanaceae > Nicotiana > Nicotiana knightiana. The sequence goes on along the minus strand of ML416172.1, from coordinate 15,087 downwards.
GGAATCGCATTCCGGGCTGCATAGTTGTCCTCAATTTGGACATCCTACTGTCCAGGTATGCGACCACTATGCGGTCCACATACCTGTTGTGGGATCGCATAGTGCGTCGCATAACGCACAATTTCTAGAAAATTTAATCTTCCAAGTTCTGGGATACTTTTTACTCTAAATAAAACACGTTTTAAGAATTTCTACGGTTGTAACAGCAAAGGGACCTATTCGGGCATTATATTAGACATAGAAAATTTACGGTTTTGTACATCCTCCCCAACTTAAAATCATTCGTCCTCGAATGAGGATCGGTAAATCATTTGGTTTTGAAAACACAATCTGCCAACCCCCAATTTTACTAACTCTGATATTTTCTGAAAATTTCGCCAGAGTTTCCTATGTAATTAGGCCTATCTACCTGTCAGAGAGCCCCCGAAACACATGTTCTTAACCAATTCCACACATAACTAATTATTTCATGGCCCTTGCACATAATTTGGTCACCTCGACAAGTCCCATATAATTCAATTACTTCAACATGCCATATACACTTCAATTAATCAATTAACCATCACATGAGTTTCACATAATTTCATTCACTCCAAGGGGTTGCACATTACTCAAATAGTCACAACATACACAATTTTGGCACAACTTGAGAAGTTGCAATAGTAGAGTAATTAGGGAAAATGGGGTGCTTTTGCACAAAACTGAACATAACGTATAATTTCTTAGAGATGACAATTCGCACGATCACTACTAGACTTATTCAACAAATGGGGATATTTTTCTTTCATTTCATTTTCCGCTTCCCACGTGCCTTCCTCAAGTTGCTAACTTCGCCACAACACTTTAACTGAAGCAATTTATTTGTTCCTCAATCTACGGACTTGCCTATCAAGAATAGCAACTGGCACATCTTCATATGATAATTCTTTATTAACCTCAATAGTCTCAACTGGCACGATGGCTGATGGATCTCCAACCACTTTCTTCAACATAGACACATGGAACACCGGGTGCACTAATGACATCTCAGGGGGCAATTCCAGCCTATAAGCCACCTGTCCTATCCTTAGAGAAATTCTATATGGCCCGATATACCTTGGGATCAATTTCCCTTTCTTCCCAAACCGCATTACTCCCTTCATGGGAGACACCTTCAAGAATAGCCAATCATCTACTTGAAACTCCAAATCTCTTCGACAGACGTCCGCATAGGATTTCTGACGACTCTGAGCAGTCTTCATCCTTTCCTGAATAACTTTAACTTTTTCAATAGCTTGGTGCACAATATCTGGTCCTAACAATTCTGTCTCACCAACCTCAAACCACCCGATCGAAAATCTACATCTCCTTCCGTACAATGCCTCAAATGGGGCCATCTGAATACTAGCATGAAAACTGTTATTACAAGCAAACTCTATAAGCGGCAAGTGTTCATCCGAGCTACCCTTGAAATCTAATACACAAGCCCGCAACATATCTTCAAGCGTATGAATAGCCCGCTTCGCTTGACCGTCCGTTTGTGGGTGGAAAGTTGTGCTGAGATTTACTTGAGTACCCAAACCTTGCTGAAATTTCTTCCTAAAGTTAATTGTGAACTGGGCCCCTCGATTCGAGATAATAGATACTGGAGTGCGATGGAGCTTGACTATTCTTTGATATACAACTGAGCGTACTGTTCTGCAGTATCGATGGACTTGACTGGCAAGAAGTGAGCCGATCCACTATTACCCAAACATAGTCGAACCTACGTGGAGTGCGAGGTAACCCCACCACAAATTCCATATTTATCATCTCCCATTCCATATCGGTATTTCCATAAGCTGTGTCAATCCACCGGGCCTCTGATGTTCGTCCTTCACTTGCTGACAAGTCGGACACCTAGCCACAATGTCTGCCACACCCCTCTTCATACCATTCCACCAATAAATCTCTTTGAGATCATGATACATATTCGTAGAACTTGGGTGTAATGAATACATGGAGTTGTGAGCCTCTATCATTAACCTCTTCCGAAGATCATCCACATTTGGAACACATAACCTCTCTTGACACAGCAAGACACTATCATCATTGCCGAGTGAGAATGCTGAAGTCTTGTGATTCAAAATTGCTTCCCTCAACTGTGCCAAAGGCGGATCCCTGAATTTCTTTCCCTTGACTTCTGCTACAAGCAAAGACTCCGCTCCATTACGCACCACGACATCCCCTTTGTCTGAGGTCGAAAGACAGACCCCCAGACTAGACAACTGATAAGCCTCCCAATCCAAAGGCCTCTGGCCTACTTCCAAATGAGCCAAGCTACCCATGGATTTCAGACTAAGAGCGTCGGCTACCACATCTGCCTTCCCTAGATTGTACAAAATATTCATATCATAGTCCTTGAGCAATTCCAACCACCTCCGCTGCCTTAAGTTCAACTCTTTTTGTTTGAATAAATACTGAAGGCTCTTGTGGTCTATGAACACCACATGGACCCCATAAAGATAATGCCGCCAGATTTTTAATGCAAACACAACCACCGCGAGCTCCAAATCATGCGTCGGATAATTCTTCTCGTGATTCTTGAGTTGTCTAGAAGCATCTGCTATTACCTTACCACATTGCATCAATACACACCCCAAACCAACCCTTGAAGCATCACAATACACCACAAACCCTTCCAAACCTTATGGCAAGGTCAACACTAGCGCCATAGTCAATCTTAATTTCAATTCCTGAAAACTCTTTTCACAAGCATCGGACCACTGGAACTTAACCGCCTTCTGCGCCAGTTTAGTCAATAGGGAGGTGAGGGTAGAGAATACCTCCACGAACCTCCGATGATTCCCAGCTAGACCCAAGAAACTGCGGATCTCTGTCGGGGTCATTGGCCTAGGCCAATCCTTCACCGCTGCAATCTTTTGGGGATCAACCCGAATCCCCTCCCTGGAAACAACATGGCCCAAAAAGGTGACTGATTCTAGCCAAAACTCACATTTTGAAAACTTTGCATACAATTGGTGCTGATGAAGAGTCTGCAGAACTTCCCTGAGGTGATTAGCATGATCCCCCTGACTCCGCGAATAAACAAGATTATTGTCAATGAAGACAATCACAAAGGAGTCGAAAAATGGTTTGAAAACCCGATTCATAAGATCCATAAAAGCTTCTGGGGAGTTGGTTAGCCCAAAAGACATTACCATAAATTCAAAAATCCCATAACGAGTCCTAAAGGCAGTCTTAGGAATATCCTGCTCCCTGATTTTTAACTGATGATACCTGGACCACAAATCAATCTTTGAGAAGAACTTAGCACCTTGCAATTGGTCGAACAAATCATCTATCCGAGGCAATGGGTATTTGTTTCTGATGGTGATCTTGTTTAGCTGCCGATAATCAACACACATCCGAAGCGATCCATCTTTCTTTCTGAAAAAAAGAACCAGTGCACCCCAAGGCGACACACTAGGCTGAATGAAACCCTTTTCTAATAGACCTTTCAATTGTTCTTTTAACTCTCTCAATTCTTCTGGCGCCATTCGGTAAGGTGGAATAGATATTGGCTGTGTATCTAGAAATACATCAATCTCGAAATCGATCTCCTTATCTGGTGGAATCCCAGGAAGCTCGCCCGGAAATACCTCAAGAAATTCATTCACAATAGGCACAGATTCGGGAGCAGGCACCTCTGAAGTGGTGTCCGCAACCCGGACCAAATGGTAGATGCACCCTTTTCTGATCATCTTTGAGGCTTTAAGGTAGGAAATAAATCTACCTCCTGGCACAACATTATTTCCCTCCCACTCGATATCTGATTCATTAGGAAACTCAAGCCTCATAATCCTAGTTCGGCAGTCGAGTTTAGCAAAGCACGAATAGAGCCAATCCATCCCCATCATTACATAAAAATCTACCATATCTAACTCAATAATATCGGCCGTGGTGTCCCGACCATGCACCGTGACAACACAATTCCTATAGACTCGCAAGACCGTAATAGAATTACCAATCGGAGTCGACACATAGAACGACTCGTGAAGCTGTTCGGGTCCTATCCCAAAACTTGAAGCAATAAATGGAGTAACATATGACAAAGAAGACCCGGGATCAATAATAGCATAAACATCATGTGACTGAATAGTCAGAGTACCTGTGAAAACATCTGGGGAAGCCTCGGCGCTCTGGCGATCACTTAAAGCATAAAATCGGTTGGGTCCCCCTTAACCCCGCACTCTACCCCTAGATGCTCTGCGCCCTTCTGGTGCTGGAAGACGTGCTGAAGATGTAGCGGCTAAAGAGCTGGATGACTGAGCAGTACCCCTACCTGCGCCCTGACTGGGTGCGTGGCAGTCTCGCTGGATATGGCCTCTCTCTCTACATATATAGCGTACCGGTATATCCAAGTAACAAGGCTCAGAATGAAACTTCCCATACTTAGGGCATGGGGCCCTCCACTGCTGCTGGAACCTCCCGTCGGAACGACCCAACTGATGGAACCTCCTGTTGTCTGGACCTGGTCCAAAGCGACCTCCTCGTTGATAACTGTGCCCTGATGGTGGGGCACTGGCTGAGGACTGAGCATAGGACTGCGATGGCCTTGATGACCCTCTCCCAAGGACTGATCTCCCTCCTCCAATTGAACTCCCAGAGTTGCCCGCTGACCGGGCCCTACTACTACTCTCCCTCTCCATTCTTATCTTCAAATTTCGAGCCTCTGTGGCTTGGGCGAATCCCACAATCTTCCCATAATTCATATCCGAATGCAAGGCAGCTGCAACAGCTTCATCAACAACCGAGGGACCAAGGCCCTAAACAAACCGTCGAACTCTGGCCTCCATAGTCGGCATCATGTGAACAACATATTTGGACAAGCGCACAAACTCCATATGAAACTCCCACACACTCATGTTGCCCTTTATGAGGGCCTCAAACTCTGTAGCACGAGCTGCCATAATCTCGGCAGGCAAGAAATGATACATAAAGGCATCCACAAACTCCTCCCACTTTGCCAGAGGGCTCCCCTCTCCACGGGAACTCTCCCACATTTCAAACCACGAATATGCCGCTCCCTTCAGACGATAGGAAGCCAACTCAACCCCCTCTGTCTCAGTATACCTCATAACTCGGACGGTCTTGTACATGTCATTAATAAACTCCTGAGGGCCGGCCTCTGGGTCGGTGCTTGTGAACTTTGGAGGGGCTAACCGCAGAAACTGGTTGACCCTGGAACCCAAAGAATCCCCTTGCTCGCCAGAGGATGCAGGGGAAGCATGTGATCTTTGGGCCTGGGAAGCCACCAGCTGAGTCAAAATCTGAATAGCTCCCCTGAGGTCCCCATCAGAAATACCGGGACCGGAAGCTGGGACTGAAGAAGGATCAGGAACATTAGCGATAGGGACTGTAGCACCCTCCGCTGGAGCAGGAATAGGAATATTCTGGCCTGGGATGGAAGAGTCAGGCAGATTCAGGGTCAGGGAATCATTCTCACCCGGGCCATTAGATAAAGAATTCACGGCCACTCCTAGGGTGGTATTGGCCTCTAGGCCGAGTCAAACTCTCTACTTGGGTGCCATTTACTGAAAATTGGAGCAATGCACAAGTTAGATATAGACAACCTCACCTTCCACCACATCGCACGATATAGAATAGCAATAAAAGGGTACTTTCCTAAAGGTCCATGCAGCCCCCTAATTATAGATGTGGTCGACAACACAACGATAAGAAGGGTTCTACTAGACACGGCTCCGAGACATCCTAAGACACTTTTAAAACCTTAGGCTCTCATACCATATTTTTCACGCCCCAAAATCGAGGGACGAGACCGGAGCCTAACCAGGTGAACCCAGTCAAGTGGACCTGGATCGCCTTTTCTACCCAACACGTTCCCCCGTATATACAATGCACAATAATCCATATGAAATAGCAACTTAGGATTTAAGCGTGGATTTACAAATTCAAGATCATTTCTCTTTTAGCACTTCAATAGTTGATTCCCAAAAACATACACAATACATACATAACTTTCCAATACGGACCACGATTCCGAATACGTACAATTACTAACCAAAATACATATATACACCCACATCTTGTTTACGGAGCCTCTATGAATACTAGGAGTTTATACAATACTTGTCGGCAACAAGGCCCCCGCTATACCTTACAATACATAACAAACTCAAAAGAGATGGCATGAATTACACACGGCCCCGGGAGGAAGTGAGGCTCACCACTACTGCTGAAAGATGAGGAGGAGGCACCACTAACGGCGAGTTGAGCTACCTACTATGGACCCACCTACATCCATATAAAAGATGTAGCGCCTCCGGCAAAAAGGACGTTAGTATTGTGGAATAGTACTAGTATGTATGAGCAAAGTTTACTCAAATTAAAATCAAGAGATGCACAGATAGAAAATAGTTAAAGGAACCAACACATAGTGAACAGTGATACAGAAACAAATACAATTGAGAGCCTCACAGATTCTTATTTCAACACAATCACATTTCAACTTTATTACATTCTGTTGTGGCGTGCAACCCGATCCCACCGTATAGTTTACACACACCCTTGTTACCTCTCCACCCTTATTACTTCATGTTGCGGCGTGCAACCCGATCTCACTATACAATTTACACTCCACCCTTGTTACCTCTCCACCCTTATTACTTCGTGTTGCTGCGTGCAACCCGATCCCACCGGACCATCACATTTCATGGCAAACAATAACAACCCACAATTCAATCACAGGGTTTCATATCATCAAGAGTATAATTTCATAACACCCAACCAATCATGTGTTCATAATAGTCTTTATCATCTATTAATTCAACCACAAAGATGCTCATCAACAAGATTACAAATTCATTACAACCAACAATCCATGTGAAGTTAAGCCACCATAAACCTTGCCAACAATGAGTCATATACGATATTTCCACGGTCATTTAGTTCAATTAGATCAATTCACAACTCCCTTTCATCACTAAGTGTCATCCTCGCGAGTAAGGAATTTTGTTATCCTTGGTAAAAAAGCATTACCACAAGGCGAGTAGGGGTAATCGATGATGTGAAAAGATGCCAAAGATGAAGAGGTAAAACATCTATAGGTAGATCGTCGCAGCTCCAGCTCTTAGTACTCCCCTAAAGGGGGGAATATGTAGTGATATGGCATGAAGTTAGAATTTAGTGGTTCTAGTAATCATGGAGTGGTAAAGGAAGAATGCGGTAAAATGAAAAAGGGATGAGATTGAACTTATTCAAAGTCTAAAGATATGCTACGATACTAGTGCATTATGCAAACGTGACGTCAAGGAAAGAAAGTAAGGGTTCCTGCCCGAATTATTATTGATATATAAAGAGCCAGTGCGAGAGGTAAGTTAAAACAAAGAAAATAACCCAAGAAATATTACGCGGAATATTGATATGAGAATAGGCTAACGAGTAGTTGGTAGTTGATTAAGGAAGAGCCTAGTTACGAATAAACAGGCGGTTACAGATGAGGTAGCAGATCGTCAAAAATAAACATAGTAAAACCCAATATAGTGAATTTAGCCTCGCAATAATGTCATTATAATACTTAAGAAATATTTAGATAAGAGTTAGGTAAAGGTACCGTATGAGTGTTACGGGGATAACAGAAAGTGCCACTAGGAAGACAGTCAAAATATCAGTTCAGAAGCAACCCTACAAGCACAAGGACATGGAGGTAAGTAACTACGGATCATTATAGGTAAGGAAGGACATAAAAAGTTCCATAATGAGCTCACAACTTTACGAGAGTCAAGGGTTCTACCTAAGTACTACAATGAAATACTAGCTGAGAAAATAAGGAAGAAGGCTTTAACCTAAGCACAACGACCTAAAGAGGAAATGGTCATGTAACAACAGCCTCACAACAAAATTGTATGCACTCCAAAGGAAAGTGTCACATACCGTGGCTAATGAATGGGAAGTAAGATTAAAAGTAATATTCGAGATCATATGAGTTGCACGAAAACTCTAGCATGTGTGGGCACTAAGATAAGCTAAGTATGGATGCAACAAGGGGGCAGAAAGACCAGGAAAAGTAATAGCATACGTTGAAATAAAGCTAAGATGGAATGAAATAAATTATCCGATCAATGATCCATAGTTGGTTACGTTATGAACGCACTTAAGAGTTCGGAGTATTATCCATGCAGAATATATATTGACAATCATACAGCCATAGAAGGTTCCAGTATAAGTTAAAGGGAAGAATCGAGCCCGGGTCATAAGCAAAGGATTGAATTTTTAAAGAATTATATTATGAATATTCCTCAGCGCCCATGAAAAGCTAAACATGACAACTAATACCATGAAGCACATATCCGGAGATAACTTAAGCCGACATTAAGTCCGATCAGAAGAAGGAGGAAACTAAAGAGTTATATCAACGAAGTAAATCAGGAATCCAATTATTGGCCCTAGAAAATTATAGACATCATGATTGAGAACATTGCAGAATCACTCTTAATATCAGAGGTACAAGAGAGATAGTACAGTAGCCATATTTTATAATGGCTCTATGATAAAGCGTGTGAGAAGGGTACCAGCATCATAAGAAGTCAGTATGAAGCTCCCATCGGATTATGTATGCATCAGAGATGCAAGTATTATAATAAAGCTTCAAGTTATAGACTTTAATTACTCCTAGGTGGAAGGGAGGTCATGAAAGAGATAGAAGATACGATGCGAGATTTTAAGGTAAGTAAGGTAAAGGTGAACAACGTACGAGATACTCAAAGGTAGAAGAATGTGAATAGTCCATACTTCGGATAAAAGGATAAAAGCGCGAGGATTCAGTATCTAGGAATAATAATGGCATCGTCGGTAGAATATCTTCCAGCCTATGGTCTAGGTATCGAAAAGACTGACTAAGAGAGTAAAGAAGAGTTAGAGATGATGTGATGTCTCGCTTGATGTTCCAAAATGACATAAGGAAATCTATGATGCAAGAAAGTTGAAATGTTGCAAGTAATATAAATAGATATGTGTAGGTCGCAAACTATGGTTTGGTAAAGCGACAAGGTTCTAGAAGACAGGTAAGGATAAGAATGGGCGAGTGAAAAGGTAACAAAAATGGATAAGTCCTCAGGATTAAGCCCATGAAAACAAGAAGAGCATATGGTTTCTCTAAGTTATACAAAGCTCACTATAGCCTGAATGAACTCAAATGAGTCAGACTAATATCATCTAGAAGAAATGGAATGCTTCCCTGGTAGTAGAATGAGGGTGTGATTGTGATAGATAAATAATGACGTTTGGTCCTTCAATTGAGTAATGACTTGAAGCGGATCTCATGAATTGTACGGGATTAAAATACCCATGTAAGGTGAGTCATAATGGGATGCTATAAAATATGGTTATGGAAGTATAGTGTCGCCCCTAGATGGATCAATCTAACTACTCCAGACGTCCTCGATGAGACATGAGCCCTAACGACAGTATTACATAAGAGATCAAGTTATCAGTGGTAGATGACAGATCAACATTAAGGTGAATCAACAATGGATGGACAAAAGTCACAAAGTATGAGGTGGGATTAGGCCGTCATTCTTAAGATGAACAGTAATGAGGAAACATTAAAGGACATAGATTTATACATATGGGATAAGCAACAAATGTAACCTGAAGTTTGGTAGCAGACCTCAGTAACAATAAATCGAGGTAAGAGTTATGGCATATTATGATCTACTTAGGTGGAGTAAAGTCATGCGGATAGATAACCAGGCCTATGAAATAAGATATAGCAATATTCATATGTTCGACAAAGTACCGAGCGAAGAACTTCAGTATACCTATAGATGCCCATAGAGACATCTTGTCAAGCTCTGTATATGTTTACAAGGTTAGGCCTAGAGATGGGCTAAAAGATGGAGGAATAAGGAAAGAAGAGTCATATAGGGCACTTACAAGGTTAGAGTCATACATGCTGCATGATAAAAGGTACCAACAGTTACGATATTAGAAGGATTCCAATCATAAGTGTAGTGTGAGAAAGAGGCCTAAAGGCGGGGAATGCCCTGGCCTTTGAAATTATTCACAGAACAGTTGCCTAGCTGGTAAGGTAAATACTAAAGTATTCGGAAGAAATAAGCTATGAGAATGATAAATGCATCAGTCAAAATTCGAGGATGAATGTTCTAAAGGGGGGAATGATGTTACACCCATGTTTTCGTACGTGAAAGTATGCCATAAGTAAATTGATGGAAGCTCGGAAAATGAGATGTTACATCCCGCATTTTTGTATGTTAAAGTTTCGTCATTTTAATCGACGTAAGTTCGGGAATGAGATTATTTTGAGGTTATAACCATTATGCTATTTCAAACAAGTGATGAGTAAATTCGTGAAGGTGAGAGGGGAAGCAAGTCAAAGAAAATGAATTTTCGTCCAAGTTTGGCATGTTGGGATAAAATTCGGGTCGAGCATTAATACCCGATATTTATGGACTAGTACCAGTATGGTGTATAAAGTGTATTAAAAATAAGTAGAATTTTAAGTAATTTGAGACAATTCTTAATTATGCGGGTAATTGGTTAATTATCGAGTAATGAGACATTACCTAATTACCTAATAAGTGGATAAAGATTTAAATTTTCCACCCCACCCCCACGTGGCAGTAGGCGACACCTTAAGAAAATGACTCTTAGTCATTTCTTATTAAGTGGCAACTTAATTCACTAAATATAAGACACCTCAACTCTAAAGGCTCACCATACAAATCATATAGACAATAAGACTTACCATACAAACAATCTGACGTGAAGATTAGAGATTAGTAAGGTAAATTTATTTAATTTGTTACAAAATTTCATGAAAATCCCTAAAAAACAGTAGCAGTGAGATTTCTTCAACCAAATTCAACAAGAATTATTAGAAGCTTAACATCGTAAAATTTTGTGGTTGGTGCAACCTTTTCCAAGAATATCATACAGACTGTTTTGTACTCCAGATATGTTAAGGCTATCCCTTCTTTCTTTTGTCATGATCTATACGACACAAACAAAACGAGCAAATGCATAATTTCCATAAATGACCCTATTCATAAAAATACTAGAGATACTTATGTTCTTGATTCCCCATGTGTCATATTATTCTATTATCTATTCATGAGTCTCAAAAAATACGTAAGTTGATAAAGTTTATTTCATGATAAAAATACTTCGAAAGATTTTATTGACGTACTCCTCATGCACTGCATTCATGTACGTTGACCTATGACTAGATGGCATTATGTATGCGTATATATGTATATTATATGTATATGGGATATGGGAAAAGGTTACGACGTTATATACGCACCACCACCTGATCAGCTGGTATACGTTTGATGATTTACCCACAGTGGCCAAGATGATATGATGGGATGCCTTAAGAGGCTTGATGATGTTATGAACGCATATACCCATGCATGGTATGAGATTTATACGCATATGCATGACATTATAGCATTAAATGATTCGTAGAGCTATTCAGATATACATGTTGAGTCTTTTACTCCATGTTTCTCACATGTATATTGTTTATAGATTTTCATTCCTTACATACTCGGTACATTATTTGTACTGACGTGCCTTTTTCCTAGGGATGCTGTGTTTCATGACCGCAGTTCCCGATAGACAGATCGAGATCCCTCTAAGTAGGCTATCAGCTCAGTGGAAGATGTTGGTGCGTTCCATTTGCTTCGGAGTTGCTTGTTTGGTTAGTGTGATTTAGACGTATTTTTTTGGTATGGCAGAACTTTGTCCCGGCCTTTATGAAAATTATGTATTCTTAGAGTCTTGTACACATATGTCATGTACGTAAAAGATTGTATGGCCTTGTCGGCCTATGTTCAGTGTACGAGTGATTATTTTGGTATTATAGGCCCGTATGTCTTATGTATAAGTTGGTATCATATGTTGTGTTCTAGTTATCTCACGGCAGCCTTCCGGCTCAGTTATCTATGATAGTATGACATGAAAAGATACGTTATGTTGGTACTCGGTTGAGTAAGGTACCGGGTACCTGTCGCGGCCCATCGGTTTGGGACGTGACAGATGTCGTGCCTGAATGAAGTACACTCTAAGAGTAAAAACACAAAGGGTGATGTCGTGCCTGAATGAAATACATTGTGAGAGTAAAAGCACGAAAGGTGATACCGTGTATGCTTATTTATGATATGGGGAGGATAAGAGTAAAAGCACGAAGGGTGGTGCCGTGCGAGATCCTTTTCTATTCTTATTGCTTTAAATTATTGTTGATTACTGTTTATTGTTGTCTTGTTGTTTATCTCACTCCTTATGTTAAATTCCCCATAGCATGATCCCTTTCCATTATTGGATATAATGTTAATTCTTTAATTGCCATTGTTGTTGCTAGTATGTTTGTACATGTCCAGGTTTTTTGTGGTGTCATGTCCTAGCCTCGTCACTACTTCACCAAGGTTAGGCTCGGCAGTTACTCAGTACAAGGGGTCAGTTGTACTGATACTACACTCTGCACTTCTTTTGCATATCCAGGTACCGGTCAAAGTTAGGTGAAAGTAGTTGCTGATTTTATATGCGCAGAGACCCGAGGTAGATCTTCTGGCATTCGCAGACTCCTGGAGTCTTCCCTTCTTTCTTTAGATTGTTGTTTTATTTCGTTCAAAATAGAAACATATTTCTTTCAGCCCATTTTTTTTGTAGTACTCTTTAGTAGTTCATGGATTGTGACACCAGACTCTGGGTAGTTGTGTAGTTAAGTATTAGTTCGTGGCTCGTTATTGCTATTTCGAATATTGTTCTGGTATTATTTTTGGGCAGTAGTAGTTTTTGTATTTACTTTAAATGTTTTGTTATGGTGAAGTAAATTTTTGAAAGGAAAGAAGGTATTAAATTTCTAACATTGGCTTGCCTAGCAAGTACGGTGTTAGGCGTCATCACGATCCCGTGAGTTGGGAATTAGGGTCATGACAAAGTCACAATAGCAGAAATAGATATGAAGGAAGCAGTTAATAGGGGTTCGGGGTTCGTCACAGGAACACTGATGAAAACTTGGAGTCAAACATTCATATCGATCATTCCTAACTTCAATAGAAAAATATTCCCTCAGTTCCACAATAAATGACCAATTTGCCTTTTTATTTTGGTTCAAAATAAGTGTGCATTTATATAATCAAGAAAAAATTTAATTTGTTTTTTCAAAATTACCCTTATGTATGTATCCCTAAAAAGTCTTTTACTCCTCACATTAACTATGCTGCAACATTTAATTAAGGGTAGTTTAGTCACAATAACTATTTTTGTCTAAAATTTTGTATTTTCTTAATGGGTGTGTCCAAAGCAAATCAGTCACTTATTGTGGATCAGAGGAAGTAATTTTTAACAATTCCAAACTTAAAAATTGTAAGAAATTTTGCGTCCACTCATAAGGGATGTTTTAAGGCCCAATAGGGCTATTAGTTAACCCTAATATTCTCTATATAAGTACATAGACAATGTACAATAAAAATACTACTGAAAATGCAGTATTTTTCACGCTCTTTTCTCTATCTCAATCCAACATAGGGTTTGGACTGTGGTATAGGAGGTTACTCCGTCACAATGTGACAACCACCACCGACTAGTGATTCCAGTCGTGGTTCATCCGTATTCGCTTCCAATACGAAGAACAAGTAAGTTCTCAGTTTATGATTTACGTGCAATCTAATGTATTTAGATTTATCGCGTTCTCAATTACTGTGCGTCCGTCAGGTAGGTTAACTAGTTCACAAACATTGTTGACTCTCATAGAATCCAGTTCATCTTCCATTGATTTTGTCCATTTATCCTTAGAAGGGCATGAGAGAGCCTCTTTTACATTTTTAGGCTCATTTTCTTCTTGTAGGAGCATCAAAAATAGTTCACAACCTTCAACATCAAATCCTCGGTAGGGAATATTTTTACGAGAACCACGTCTTATTTGTGATTAATCATTATTCCATTTGGATCAATGTTGCTCCCACTCAGATCAAGAACATTCATCTTGCTCCCACTTGGAACGAGATCTATGAACATCTCGCTCCTACTTGGAACAAGATCCATTCAGTCACTTCCACTAAATGTAAAAGGATTACTTTCATTCGCATATGATGAAATGATCCTTGTAATCGAATGAAGTGATCCTTGTACTTCTTGATCCATTATCTCAAATAAGGTTAGGTCTTGACCTACCTTTCCCTTCTTAGGGAACTCATCCTCTAAGAATGTGACATCTCGTGATTCAAACTCAAGTTACACTCCCACTGTCTTGCTGATTTATAAACACATAACCCTTTGATTTTTCGGAGTATCTTATAAAGATATTTTTTTTTCTCCTCGGGCCCAAATTTTCCATATTTGTGAGAAGAATCATGTATATAGGCAGCACAACCCCAAGGTTATAATACACTCAGGTCAGGTTGTCTTCCAATCCATAACTCATACGGAGTAGTGTTAACTGATTTTGTAAGAACTTGGTTAAGTACATATTTGGAAGTAAGAAACAACCACAGTAACAAATTGGGAGGTTAACTTGTTCCATCATTGACCTGATGCAACGACCCGGCCGGTCGTTCCGAGAGTTTAGCTCCATTTCCCCCGTTTCTACTTCATTTTATGTGGTTCAGCTTCATTTATGTGTGTCGGTTCGGTTGGTTCGAGTTCAAAGTTGTCATGGTGAGAATTGAGGCATTTAGTCTCTCAAGGTAGCCTAATAGTTGAGAAAGTCAACTGAGAGTTGACTTATTGGTGAATGACCTCGAAATGCGGATTTTAAGGCTCGGATAGCTTTGTTAGGTGATTTGGGACTTAGGAGTGTGTTCAGAATGAAGTTGTGATGTCCGGTGTAGAATTAGGATTTAATTGGCGGAAGTTAGTTTTTGGCGATTTTCGGTCGGCAGTGGAAAATAGGCTATCGGAGTTGGAATGGGATTCCGGAAGTTGGAGCAGGTCTAATGTCATTTTGAGTGTGTTTTCAAAATTTCAGGTCAATCGGAGGTGTTTCGGTTGGTTTCGGCATAGTTTGCGAAATTTTGAAGATTCAAAGTTCATAGGCTTGAATTTGATGTAATTTTGGTGTTTTCATGTTGTTTTTGGTGTTTT
>ML416170.1:102545-132513 GCA_005239525.1 Nicotiana knightiana | reverse complement strand
ATAATTAAACTACAAAGTAAGGAAGAAAATATGTACAAATTGATGTTCTGCCTTCGATTCACTTCAAACTGGAATCTCTGTGTATCCCTGTGAATCTCCCCTTGTAGTTGTGTTTTAGGAGTCTATTTATAGGTTTAGGGTGAACCCTAACCGTGTAGGAGACTTCTATTTCAATTAGAAAACACTTAAACCCGTCAAAACTCGATTTCTGGCCGAACTGGGGACCTGGCGTTTGGACCCAAACGCCTGGCTAACGCCAGGCCAGGGCTGGCGTTTCAGCCCAAACACCTGGCTAACACCAGGGTGGGGCTGGCGTTTCAGCCCAAACGCCTGGCTAACGCCAGGCAGAGTCAGTGTGTTTGGCTCTGTCGCCCGGCTATCGCCCGGGTGTCTCCTTTCGCGTATTTTTCGACGTATTTGCATCCTTTTAGCTCCGTTTCCATCTCCACTTCACCTACGCATGAAATAAACTCCTTTAAGCACATAACAAGTGTAATTTTATCATTAATGCGCATAAAATGTAAGGTATATCACATGTTAAACTATGCAATTTAGTCTCGCATCACTAAGCATGCTACATTTATGGATGTGGTGAGGCAGAATAGGGAAGCTGATTTCCTAGGGGGTCTGTTTTGATGTTCAAGCAGAAGCTCAAGAGGGTAAGGGCAGCATTGTCAAAATGGAGTAAGGAAACAGTTGGTGATATCTTCAAGCAGTTGGCTATTTTGGAGGACATTGTTAGGGTGAAATAGATGTTGTTTAAAGAAGAGCCTACAATTGAGAACAGGATTGTGCTTCAAAAGGCTCAATCTGAATTGAAGAAATACTTGAGTATTGAGGAGCAGTATTCGAAGCAAAAATCTTTGATGACTTGGTTTGCTGAAGGAGATAGGAATACAAGTTTCTTTCACAATCATGTCAATGGAAAATGAAAGAAATTGCAACTGAATAGGATCAAAAGTGGAAGTGGGGTATGGATTGAAGACCAAGAGCAATTGGCTACAACTGCAGTGGACTTATATCAAAAACAGTTTACAAATGAAGGTGATTCTTCTGAATTTTCCTTGCTCAATAATGTACCTTCGATGGTCTCTATGGAACATAATTTTGAACTTAGTAGACTGCTAACAATTGAAGAGGTAAGGACAACAATTTTTGAGTTTAGTGGAGAGAGTGCTAGTAGTCCAGATCGATTCACTAGCATGTTTTATCAAACATGGTGGGATGCTATTAGTGCTGATATACACAACATGGTGCTACACTTCTATGGAGGAGTTGCACTTCCTAAATCCATCACTCATACCAATCTAGTGTTGTGGCCTAAGAAACCTAGATTTGAGACCTTTTCTGACTTAAGACCTATTAGTTTGAGCAACTTCATTAACAAGGTCTTGTCTAGGGTGTTACATGATAGATTGGAGAGATTTTTTGCCTTCTCTAATATCCCTTAATCAATCCGGATTTCTGAAGGGTAGGAGTATATTTGAGAACATCTTATTGACTCAAGAAATTGTCACTGACATAAGGTTAAGGGGAAAGCCAGCTAATGTGGTGATCAAGCTTGATATGGCTAAGGCCTATGATAGAGTTTCATGGAAGTACTTATTGCATGTACTAAGGAAGATGGTATTTTCTGAGCACTTCATCAACATGGTGTGGAACTTGGTGTCAAATAACTGGTACTCAGTATTGGTTAATGGGAAATCCTCAGGGTTCTTTAAGTCTACAAGGGGTGTGAAGAAAGGGGATCCCCTATCCCCAGCATTGTTCATTCTGTCAGCTGAGGTACTTTCCAGGTCTTTGAATAAGGTCTTTCAAGACAAGTCATTTGTGGGATTTGGAATGCCTAAGTGGTCTGATCCTTTAAACTACTTGGCATATGATGAGGATACTATAATCTTTGCTTCTGCTCATCCTCCATCCTTGAGCAAGATTATGGCAGTGTTGGGAAACTATGAGAAGATATCAGGTCAGATGATCAACAAAGATTGCTAATGGATTGTTTCAGACAGTTGGAGCTATTACAGGATATGCAATAGGTAATTTTCCCTTCACATATCTAGGGTGTCCTATTTTTTACACTATAAGGAGAAAGGACTATTATAAGGATCTTATCAAGAAAGTAAAGGCTATGTTGCATTCATGGAAAGGAAAGTTGTTCGCATTTGGAGGAAAGGCAACACTCATTTCTAGTGTGTTGCAAAGTATGCCAGTTCACATGTTATCAGTTCTTGATCCACCAAAAAATGTCCTGGACCATCTTCATAAGATTTTTGCTAGGTTCTTATGGAGCACAAAGGAAGAAGGAGGAAGCAGACATTGGGATTCATGGAAAAATCTCTGCCTTCCTAAAGAGGAAGGGGGCCTAGGTTTTAGGTCCTTACATGATGTGTCAAGGGCACTGTTTGCTAAACTATGGTAGAGTTTTAGGACCAAAAAATCTTTGTGGTCTAATTTCATGTGGAATAAGTATTGCAAGAAGGAGATACCAACGGTGGTGTAGTTTAGAAGGGGGTATCATGTTTGGATACAAATGATGAATGCTAGGGAAGAGGTAGAACATGAGATCCTATGGGAATTGAAGAATGGAACAACTAATATTTGGCATGAAAATTGGACTGGATTGGGTGTACTTTATCATGTATTACCTGAAGACTTTCCAATCAATGAAGATCTTCAGGACGTGGCAGAATTGCGGCAAAGTGAAACATGGGATGATAAACTGCTAGATCAAACTTTAAATGAGGAAATTGTAGAACATATAAGGATAAATGTGCATTATGAAGTCAGTGGGGGATATTGGGTTAGGCCATACTGGATTCCAACTCCTTCGGGAAAGTTCAGTATTAGTAGTGCTTGGAAAATATTAAGGCATAGGGCTGATCCTGATCAGGAATACAAGTTAATGTGGATTAAAGGCTTACCATTCAAGATATTCTTCTTCTTGCGGAGATTGTGGATGCAGAAAATAGCCACTGATGACATGTGGAGGAGGCAAGGGCAAATGGTGATGTCTATATATTGGTGTTGTCAGCAGCCCTAAGAGGAATCTATTGAGCATATATTTGTCACAAGTCCCTAAAGTATGGAACTTGTTTATGGGGGCTGTTGGAATGACTGTGTCATTGATTCAATTGAAGCAGGTTATAAGGCATTGGTGGTACGCTCAATGTTATCCAAAGTTAAAGCCATTGTTTCAAGCAGTACCAACTATCATCACTTGGGAACTTTGGAAGAGAAGAAATGCAGGTAAACATGGGGGTTCAGTGTCCACAAATAGGGTGATTCATGATATCCATAGCACATTGCATCAACTGGAAAGGGTGAGGTATGCTTGGATGCCTAATATTCCATTGTTCTGGCCAGACATAATTCAATATTTTGAAGGATATAAACCTATATTGATCACTACAAGAGTAACATAGCAGCTTCCTTTTCATGGTTGGTACGAATGCAATAGTGATGGACCCTCAAAAAGAAATCCTGGTCCTAGCTCCTTAGGCTTTTGTGTGAGGAATAATGAAAGTGATGCGGTGTATGTAAGGGTAGTATACCTCGGGGTGAAATCTAATGTGGTGGCTGAAGCTAAGGCTATTCTTCAAGGATTGGAATACTGTGTGGAGCATGATCTTCACCCTCTCATATTGGAGACTGATTCATTGGTGATGAAGAAAGTGATAGAAGGGGAATGACACCTTCTTGGGTAATTTAAAATGATGTGAAGAAAATTATAGAGATGAAGAGAAACTTCAATGTGATCTTTCAACGTGTGTTCAGAGAAGGCAACTCAGTAGGGGATTTTATAGCTAACATTGAGTTTTCTCTTACAGGTACATCTGAGTTTCATTCGGTCTCTGAACTGGCTAGTGTAGGGAGGTGGTTGATCAATCTAGACAAATATCAAACACCTAACCTTATGGTTAGGATAGCACAAAGAAGAACCCCAGACTGATGGCTTCACAAGATTGGACTCTGCACAAACCTGCATGTTTCGTTGTCATATTCTGTATGTTATTAAGGTACTTTCTAGTGGTATTAGAATGGTCACATGCTCATAATGGAGGTGCTTTGATAGTATACCTGAACAATGAAATAAGCAGGTTGTAAAGACCCATAAAATTTTCTTGTCAAAAAAAAATAAAAATAATAATATCTGAGTGAATCCCCGAGTTGTTGTTATTGTGGAAATTTTTGAAACAGACCAGAACTGAGTAAAAAGTACCCCCAAGATTTAAAGAATACAAATTTTTCCGGAAAGTGAGTGTTATGCGACGCATCATGCGATCACATAACGTGTATGCGGACCGCACAACGGTCGCATACCTGGGCATTGTGTTTCGAAATTTTGGCCCATCTTGAGGGCCATTATGCGGACCGCATGTCAGGAATGCGATCGTATTCCTGACCGCATTCTTGTGTCGGGCTTCTATTTTTTTTATTTTAACACCCGACCCCAATCCATTAAAAACACCCCTCCCCTTCATTTTAACCACTTTTTCTGAGGAATTAGAGAGAGGAAAGAGTGGATTCTAGAGAGAGAAAGCCCCAACTTCATCAAGTTGATCTTCCTTCATCAATCAAGCTTGGAATTAATCAAGTAAAATACGGATTTCTTCACTCTAAGAGGTAAGCTTCCACCCCACTCACTCCAAATTTCTAGATTTTGTTAAAAATGACTTATGGGTAGGATACTTCGTAAGGATGAGGTTAAGAGTCTTTCATGCATGTACCCATTTTATCATAAGCTAGTAAAGGAAAGTCGGGTGGGGTAACCATTAACTAGAAAAAGAGGTTAGTTAATCTAAAGGAGCACCTAGTGTTTGATAGAAAGCTCAAATGAGTTCAAGACATGTTCATGATTCCTAATTCTAAGTTTAAATGTGTCACATTGTGAATTAGATTGAAGGTGCTAGAAGGTCCGGTGACTTGAGCTAGAAATTAAGGGAAACAAATCTCTGTTCGAGATATGTATGGCTAACTTTAACCTTCGTAGAATCCTCTTGTTGGGTTCGAATATATGGTATTTGCACCTTATGTGGGAATGTGTGAAATAGTTGAAAACCATACGTGGAAAAATAATGAAAGGAGTATTATGAAATAATGTAACTGAATTGAGAAAATGTGGCAGTACCGTGTTCATGGAATTTTCTAATTGATAAATGTTGTGGGGCCTTGGGCCCAATTAAATGAGCTGTTAATATGAAATTGTATTCCTTGAAAGGATAATTCTTGTGATGTAATTGTTTGTGGTTGCTGTTATGAAATATAATTATCAGAGGGATCGGGTTGCGCGCCGTAACACAAAGCAATAAGCTTCATGAGGTGTGAGGTAATAAGGGTGCTGAGGTAATAAGGGTGGCCGAGGTAATAAGGGTGGCTGAGGTAATAAAGAGGAAACGTGATCGATATCACTACTGAAATGAAAAGCTATGGGCTCCTGAATATGATGATGTTGAAGGGGAAAAAGGGAAAGATTGTGAACTTGTTTGATTATGGTTGTTTCTTTTCACGTACGTTGATTTATTTGGTTATATCACTGTCTCTTAATTGTGTACTGTTTGATTGTACTTGGGATAAAGTTTGTGTATACATACTAGTACTATTCCACAGTACTAACGTCCCTTTTGCCGGGGGCGCTACATCTTTTATATGGATGTAGGTGGGTCCATAGCAGGTAGCCCAGCTCGCCGTTAGTGGTGTCTTCTCCTATCCTCTTCCAGTTGTACTGGTGAGCCCCCTTCCTCTCGGGGCCATGTGTAGTTCCTACTATCCCTGTTGAGTATATTATGTATTGTAAGGTATAGCCGGGGCCTTGNAAGTATTGTATAAACTCTTAAACATTCTTAGAGGCTCCGTAGACACTATGTGGGTGTATATATGTATATTTTGGGCAGTGGTTGTAATTGTTCGTAATCATGGTCCATATTGGAAGTGTTGTATCTATTTTGTATGTAACGGGAAATCTAATATGATAATGTAATACGAGGAAAAGAAATTGGACTTATTATGGTAATCACAAGCTTTTAAACTTATTTCACTGTTTCATACAAATCATGTACGATATTATAACGTGGGGTAGGAAAGGCAAATCAGGTTCGCTTGACTGGGATCACCCGGTTGAGTGTCGATCGCGTCCCTCAAGTTTGGGACGTGACAAACTTGGTATCAGAGCCTCAGGTTTTAAAAGTGTCCTAGGATGTCTCGGAGCCGTGTCTAGTAGAGCCCTTCTTATCAGTGTGTTGTCGACCACACCTATAATTACGGGGATACATGGGCATTTAGGAAACACACTTTTCATTGTTATTCTATATCGTGCGGTGAAGTGGAAAGTGAGGATGTTCTTTTCTAACTCGTGCTCTGTTCCAAAATTTTCAGTGATGGCACCAAAGAAGAGAGCTCGACTTGGCCTAGAGGCCAATGCCACCCCAAGTGTGGCCGTAAATTCTGTACCCGATGGCGCGGGCTAGAGCGAATCCCCGACCTTAAACCCATCTGGCCCTTCAGTTCCAGATCAGAATGTTCCTATTCCTGCTGTGGCGGAGGGTGCTGCAACCCCTGACCCTTCTTCGGTTCCAGCTTCAGGTTCCGGTACTTCCGATGGGGACCTCAGGGGAGCTATTCACATGCTGACCCAGTTAGTGGCCGCTCAAGCCCAAAGATCTCATACTACCCCTGCATCCTCTAGCGGACATGGAGATTCCACCGGTTCCAGAGTCAACCAGTTTCTGCGGTTAGCCCCTCCAGAATTCTCAGGTATTGATCCAGAGGCCGATCCACAAGACTTTCTAGATGAAATGTACAAGACGCTTCGGGTTATGAAGGCTACAGAGACAAAGGGGGTTAAGTTAGCATCTTACAGGTTGAGGGGAGCAGCGTATTCCTGGTTCGAGATGTGGGAGGGTTCCCGCGGGAAGGGAAGTCCTCAGGCGAGGTGGGATGAGTTTGTTGATGCTTTCATGGATCACTTCTTGCCTGTCGAGACTATGGCAG
Organism: Nicotiana knightiana; assembly: GCA_005239525.1. NCBI lineage: Eukaryota > Viridiplantae > Streptophyta > Magnoliopsida > Solanales > Solanaceae > Nicotiana > Nicotiana knightiana. Next base: position 125,523 of record ML416170.1, on the reverse strand, counting down.
CCCCTGCTATGGAGTTTGAGATTCTCAAGCAGGGTAATATGAGTGTGTGGGAGTACCACCTGGTGTTCGTTAGGTTGTCCAAGTACGCTCCTCAGTTATTATTGACTATGGGTGCCAGAGTTTGACAGTTTGTTCAGGGCCTCAGTCCTTTGGTTATGAATGAAGCTGCTACAGCTGCCTTGCACTCAGACATGAATTATGGTAAGATAGTGGGATTCGCCTAGGCTACGGATGCTAGAAAATTAAAGATAAGGTCGGAGAGGGAGAGTATCAGCAGGGCCCAGTCAGCGGGCCACTCGGGGAGTTCAGTTGGAGGAGGGAGACCAGTTCAGGGGAGAGGACCATCAGGGCCATCCCAGTCTCATGCTCAGTCCTCATCCAGTGCACCTCCATCAGCGCACCATTATCAGCAGAGCAGTCGCTCTGGACCAGGATTAGACAGTAGGAGACCCCATCAGTCCGGTCGTCCAGGAAGGAAGTTTCAGCAGCAGAGGAGGGCTCCGTGCCCTAAGTGTGGGAGGTTCCATACCGAACCTTGTTACCTAGATATCCCAGTATGCTACGGGTGTGGAGTGAGAGGTCATATTCGACGGGATTGCCGTGCGCCCACTCAGGGCATGGGTGGTGCTTTATCTCAACCGTCCGGTTCTGCAGTTGCCGCATCTTCAGTACGTCTTCCAGCTCGAGCAGGGCGTGGTGCAGCTAGAGTTGGAGCCCGTGGTAGAGGTGGACCCAGCCGGTTCTATGCTTTGAGTGCTCGCCAGAGTGCGGAGGCTTTTCCAGATGTTGTTACAGGTATTCTGGCTGTTCAAGCCCTTGATTGTTATGCTCTTATTGATCCGGGGTCTTCCTTGTCCTATGTTACCCCATTTATTGCTTCAAATTTTGGGATAGAACCTGAACGGCTTCATGATCCGTTCTCTGTGCCGACTCCGGTTGGTGATTCCATTACATCCGCGCGAGTCTATAGGAATTGTGTTGTCACGGTGTGTGGTTGAGATACCACCGCCGATCTTATCGAACTAGGGATGGTAAATTTTAATGTCATCATGGGGATGGATTGGCTTTACTCATGCTTTGCTAAACTCGACTGCCGGACCAGAATTATGAGGCTAGAATTTCCTAATGAGTCAGTTATCGAGTGGAAAGGAGTTGGTGTGGTGCCAAAGGGTAGGTTTATTTCCTACATTAAGGCCTCAAAGATGATTAAAAAGGGGTGTATTTATCATTTGGTCCGGGTTGCGGACACCACTTCAGAAGTGTCTGCCCCCGAGTCCGTCCTAGTCGTGAATGAGTTTCTTGAAGTGTTTCCGGAAGAGCTTCCAGGGATTCCGCCAGACAGAGAGATAGATTTCGGGATTGATGTATTTCCAGATACGCAACCAATATCTATTCCCCCATACAGAATGGCGCCAGTAGAGTTAAGGGAGCTAAAGGAGCAGTTGAAAGACTTATTAGAGAAGGGGTTCAATCGGCCAAGTGTGTCGCCGTGGGGCACTCCGCTTCTTTTCTTCAGGAAGAAGGATGGGTTGCTTCGGATGTGTATTGATTATCGGCAGCTCAACAAAGTCACTATCAAAAACAAGTATCCATTGCCTCGGATAGATGATTTGTTCGACCAATTGCAGGGTGCGAGGTTTATCTCCAAAATAGATTTACGGCCGGGGTATCACCAGTTGAAGATCAGAGAGCAGGATATTCCTAAGACCGCCTTCAGGACTCGTTATGGCCATTTTGAATTTTTGGTAATGTCCTTTGGACTGACCAATGCTCCAGTAGTTTTCATGGATCTTATGAATCGGGTTTTCAAACCGTTTCTTGACTCCTTCGTGATTATTTTTATTGATGACATCCTTGTCTACTCGTGCAGTCGAGAGGATCATCCTAATCACCTCAGGACAGTTCTGCAAACTCTTCATCAACACCAATTGTATGCCAAGTTTTCAAAATGTGAATTTTGGTTGGAGTCAATCACATTTTTAGGTCATGTTGTTTCAAGAGAAGGGATTAAGGTTGATCCCCAGAAGATCACATCGGTAAAGGATTGGCCTAGACCAACGACCCCGACAGAGATTCGCAGTTTCTTGGGTCTAGCCTGGTATTATCGGAGGTTTGTGAAGGGGTTCTCTACCCTCACCTCCCCATTGACTAAATTGGCGCAAAAGGCAACTAAGTTCCAATGGTCCGATGCTTGTGAGAAGAGCTTTCAGGAATTGAAATCAAGACTGACTTCGGCACCGGTGTTAACCTTGCCAGAAGGCACGAAAGGATTTGTGGTTTATTGCGATGCTTCAAGGATTGGCTTGGGATGTGTGTTGATGCAATACGGGAAGGTTATAGCCTATGCTTCTAGGAAACTTAAGGATCACGAGAAGAATTATCCGACGCATGATCTAGAACTCGGGGCAGTTGTGTTTGCATTAAAAATCTGGCGGCATTATTTGTATGGGGTCCATGTGGACGTGTTCTCAGACCACAAGAGTCTCCAATACTTGTTCAAGCAAAAGGAGTTGAATTTAAGGCAGCGGCGATGGTTAGAGTTTCTTAAGGATTATGATATGAACATTTTGTACCATCCGGGAAAAGCAAATGTAGTGGCCGACGCTCTTAGGCGGAAGTCTATGGGTAGTCTGGCCCATTTGGAGGAAGGTCAGAGGCCGTTGGCTCGGGAGGTTCGTCAATTGGCTAGTCTGGGGGTCTGTCTCTCGACCTCAGGCGGGGGGAAATTCATGGTGCATAATGGGGCAGAATCATCACTTGTAGCGGAAGTCAAGGAGAAACAATTTATTGATCAAGCATTGGTGCAATTGAAGGAGGTAGTTTTGAATAGCAAAATTTTGGTATTTTCAGTCGGAAGCGATGATGGTGTCTTGCGGTGCCAGGGAAGGTTGTGTGTCCCTGATGTGGATAATCTTCGGGAGAGGGTGATGGCAGAAGCTCACAATTCCAGGTATTCTGTGCACCCAGGTTCTACGAAAATGTATCAAGACTTCCGGGAAGTTTATTGGTGGAGCGGTATGAAAAGAGGGGTGGTAGACTTTGTATCTAGATGTCTGAATTGTCAGCAGGTGAAGGCCGAGCACCAGAGGCCTTGTGGGTTAACTCAGCTTATGGAGATTCCAATGTGGAAATGGGAAATGATCAACATGGATTTAGTGGTAGGGTTTCCCCGCACTCAGCGCAAGTTCGACTCTATTTGGGTGATAGTGGATCGACTCACGAAATCAGCTCACTTCTTGCCGGTCAAGTCCATCGATATTGTAGAGCAGTACGCTCAGTTGTATACCAAGGAAATAGTCAGGCTTCATGGTATTCCAGTTTCTATTATCTCAGATCAAGGAGCTCAGTTCACGGCTAATTTTTGGAGGAAATTTCAGCAAGGTTTGGGTACTCAGGTAAATCTCAGCACGACTTTCCATCCGCAGACTGATGGTCAGGCAGAGTGGACTATTCAGACGCTTTAAGATATGTTGCGGTCTTGTGTGTTGGACTTCAAGGGTAGTTGGGATGATCATTTACCACTTATCGAATTTGCTTACAATAACATCTTTCACGCTAGTATTCGGATGGCCGCATTTGAGGCCTTGTACGGAAGGAGGTGTAGATCTCCGATTGGGTGGTTCGAGGTTGGTGAAGCAGAATTGTTAGGGCTAGATCTTGTGCACCAGGCATTGGAGAAAATCAGAGTCATTCGAGAGAGAATGAAAACCGCTCAGAGCCGTCAAAAATCCTATGCGGACGTTTGTCGAAGAGAATTGGAATTCCAAGTTGATGATTGGGTATTCTTGAAGGTATCACCCATGAAGGGAGTGATGCAGTTGGGGAAGAAAGGGAAATTGAGCATAAGGTATGTCGAGCCCTATCGAATTTCTCAAAGGATAGGACAAGTGGCGTATAGGTTGGAAAAATTACCCCCTGAATTGTCATTAGTGCACCCAGTGTTCCACGTGTCCATGTTGAAGAAGGTGGTTGGGGATCCATCAGCTATCGTGCCAGTTGAGGCTATTGAGGTTAATGAAGAATTATCATATGAAGAGGTTCCGATTTTTATTANATTGAGGAACAAAGAAATTGCTTCAGTTAAAGTATTGTGGCGAAGTCAGCATATTGAGGAAGCCACGTGGGAAGCGGAAAATGAGATGAAGGAAAAATATCCCCATTTGTTTGAATAAGTCTAGTAGTGTTCGTCAGAACTGTCATCCCTAACCAAATCATATTTTTATGTTTGGTTTCGTGCCACAGCACCCCATCTTCCCATAATTACCTTATTGTTGTAACTTTCCAATGTGTGCTAAAACGGAATCCGTAGTTCTATCTGAGTAGTGTGCAACCCTTGAGTTAAATGAAAGTTTTGTGGAACGTATGTGTTGGGCAGGTGATTGATAGTATTATAGAGTGGTAATGATCAATTGAAATGAATATAACATATTGAGGTGATTGGGTTGTATGAGACTCATTAAAAAGGGCCAAGTTATGTGCAAAGATGTAAATAATGTGCAATTTGTGGTATGAATGGAAGGAACTATGTGTAGTGACAAATGATTGAATAATTGCAGATTGTTGAGGTAACAACGTTGTGTGTAAGTTATCGGTGATTAAAAACTATGTAATGATGTTTGGAAATGTGTTTCGGGGGCTCTCTGACAGGTAGATAGGTCTAACTGCAAAGGGAACTCTGGCAAAATTTTTCTAAAATATAAGAGTTAGTAATCTGGGAATTGCATATCATGCTTTCGAAGCTAAATGATTTCCAAAACCCTCATTCGAGGACGAATGATATTTTTTAAGGGGGGGGAGGATGTAAGGACCCGTAAAATTTTCTTGTCAAAAAATAAAATAAAAATAATAATAATAATAATATCCGAATGAATCCCCGAGTTGTTGTTATTGTGGAAATTTTTGAAACAGACCAGAACTGAGTAAAAAGTACCCCCAAGATTTAAAGAATACAAATTTTTCCAGAAAGTGGGTGTTATGCGAATCACTATGCGATCACATAATGTGTATGCGGACCGCACAACAGTCGCATACCTGGGCAGTGTGTTTCGAAATTTTGGCCTATCTTGAGGGCCATTATGCGGTCGATTATGCGGACCGCATGTCAGGAATGCGATCGCATTCCTAACCGCATTCTTGTGTCGGGCTTCTATTTTTTTTATTTTAACACTCGACCCCAATCCATTAAAAACACCCCTCCCCTTCATTTTAACCACTCTTTCTGAGAAATTAGAGAGAGGAAAGAGTGGGTTCTAGAGAGAGAAAGTCCCAACATCATCAAATTGGTCTTCCTTCATCAATCAAGCTTGGAATTAATCAAGTAAAACACGGATTTCTTTAATCTAAGAGGTAAGCTTCCACCCCACTGACCCCAAATTTCCAGATTTTGTTTAAAATGACTTATGGGTATGATACTTCGTAAGGATGGGGTTAAGAGTATTTCATGCATGTACCAATTTTATCATAAGCTAGTAAAAGAAAGTAGGGTGGGGTAACCTTTAACTAAAAAAACGGGTAAGTTAATCTAAAGGAGCACCTAGTGTTTGATAGAAAGCTCAAATGATTTCAAGACATGTTCATGATTCCTAATTCTAAGGTTAAATGTGTCACGTTGTGAATTAGATTGAAGGTGGTAGAATGTCCAGTGACTTGAGCTAGAAATTAAGTAAAAAAATCCATGTTCGAGGTATGTATGGATAACTTTAACCTTCGTAGAATCCTCTTGTTGGGTTCGAATATGTGGTATGTGCACCTTATGTAGGAATGTGTGAAATAGTTGAAAACCATACGTAGAAAAATAATGAAAGGAGTATTATGAAATAATGTAACTGAATTGAGGAAATGTGGCAGTACCGTGTTCATGGAATTTTCTACTTGATAAATGTTGTGGGGCCTTGGGCCCAATTAAATGAGCTGTTAATATGAAATTGTATTCCTTGAAAGGATAATTCTTGTGATGTAATTGTTTGTGGTTGCGGTTATGAAATATGATTGTCAGGGGGATCGGGTTGCGTGCTGCAACACAAAGCAATAAGCTTCATGAGGTGTGAGGTAATAAGGGTGGCCGAGGTGATAAGGGTGGCTGAGGTGATAAGGAGGAAACGTGGTTGATATCACTACTGAAATGAAAAGCTATGGGCTCTTGAATATGATGATGTTGAAGGGGAAAAAGGGAAAGATTGTGAAACTTGTTTGATTATGGTTGTTTCTTTTCACGTACATTGATTTTTTGGTTATATCACTGTCTCTTAATTGTGTACTGTTTGATTGTACTTGGGATAAAGTTTGTGTATACATACTAGTACTATTCCACAGTACTAACATCTCTTTTGCCGGGGGCGCTACATCTTTTATATGGATGTAGGTGGGTCCATAGCAGGTAGCCCAGCTCGCCATTAGTGGTGTCTTCTCCTCATCCTCTTCCAGTTGTACTGGTGAGCCTCCTTCCTCTTGGGGCCATGTATCGTTCCTGCTATCTCTTTTGAGTATATTATGTATTGTAAGGTATAGCCGGGGCCTTGTTGCCGGCATGTATTGTATAAACTCTTAAACATTCTTAGAGGCTCCGTAGACACTATGGGGTGTATATAGGTATATTTTGGGCAGTGGTTGTAATTGTTTGTACTCATGGTCCGTATTGGAAGTGTTGTATCTATTTTTTATGTAACGGGAAATCTAATATGATAATGTAATACGAGGAAAAGAAATTGGACTTATTATGGTAATCACACACTTTTAAACTTATTTCACTGTTTTATACAAATCATGTACGATATTATCATGTGGGGTAGGAAAGGAAAATCAGGTTCGCTTGACTGGGATCACCCGGTTGAGTGCCGGTCGCGTCCCTCGATTTTGGGGTGTGACACAGGTGTTGGATTGTACAATTTATCTTGAGTCTGATATGGCCAAATACTAAGGAAAACACTAAACCTGTCATATCTGAGCTTACAAGAACAAAAAAAAGGCACAGTTATGAAGCCTGGCTTTTGCCTTGCAAATCCTTCTTAAAGCCAGCTCATGCCTGGCTTTTGCCTTGCAAAGCCTACTTAAAGCCAGCTCACACCTGGCTTTTGCCTTGCAAAGCCTTCCTAAAGCAAGCTCAAGCCTGGCTTTTTCCTTGCAAAGCCTGCCTAAAGACAGGTCAAGCCTGGATTTTGCCTTGCAAAGCCTGCCTAAAGCTAGGCTCTTCTACATGTTAAGTTAGATGAGTGAGCACATCATTAATACTTGGACACATTCAGTTAACTGCATATGGAGATCATATAGTAGCTCCACTTGGAAGACTATGTTGGCGTCAACTCTGTAGTGGAGATGTTTGGAATTCATTTTAGCCTATGGACAATATACCCTGGTGCCTGTTGACAGCTTGATAGGTACTGCTTAGTATTTTTCACTGGAAATTGGATTCACATACACTGATAGGAGAAAGAAGGACTCAGCTTATAATTTTGTAATAGCTAGTTCATTAGATTTTAGCTTTTCTATCCTTTTAGTAGCTAGTAGCTTCATGCAACTTCTATTTTTGTTTGGACATCTTGTAAGCTTGGGACCCATTTTGGGATTTTATTTATATATTAGCCACTAGGCAGCCTGCCTAGTGGTATATTTGCTTTAAAAAAAACTATTTACCCAGGCCCCAATTAATTGTTCAGATATTACCCACATGATTCTAAGCAAAAATGATAACTATTGACATTGTCATGCATAAACATAACTGTAGATAAAAAAAATTAAGAAAAAATGAAAAATCTAAAGATGTAATGAACATGCCAGTAATGAAGGATACATGTGTGAATATACACAGATCAAATGCTTGAATTTTGAGAACTAATAGGATATGCATTGTTCTTTCTTAGATTTTCAGAGCTTAGAGAGGGAAAAGTGTGAACAAGGCATGGAGGTCCTATTTATAGGTTGACCAGTCGGTGCAAAACCTACCTGAGTGCGGCCGCACAATTTTGAGTGCGGTCCGCACTCTTTACCTGTACCCTTGAAGAAGTTTTGCACTTCGCACAAAAGTGAGTGAGGCCGCAGAATTTGTATGGACCGTATAATTTTGTGTGCGACCGCAATTTGTTAACAAAATTTGACAGGCCAAACTTCAGATATCATGCACTTTCGGTCTTCCAGTTATTCGACCGCACACAAAATTGTGCAGCCGCAGAGTGATGGTGCGGTCCGCATAATTCTGGTGTGATCCACACTTTTGTGACATTTAGCCAATTTTTCTTGCACAGTCCTTGAAATGCACACTCATTCCTACATACTCTTCAAAATTAGTTAGCACAAAACGAAACCTACCTAATCTAAAGAAGAAAACCAAGAAAAAGAAAAAAAAGACACATGGGTTGCCTCCCAAGAAGCGTCTAATTTAATGTCGTGTCACGACGCATATTTCCAATCATTTTAAATGAAGCAACACCATAATGTGTCCATCATCAACCTTGCCAAGATAATGTTTCACCCGGTGACCATTGACTCTAAATACCTCATCATTCTTATTTTTCAGATCTAGAGCACCAAAGGGTATCACATGAACAACTTCAAATGGGCCACTCCACTTGGATTTCCGCTTTTCCACATCCGCAATCGAGAATTAAACAATAGCACAAGATCGCCTTCTTTGAATTCTTTATTCCGCATATACTTGTCATGGATGTACTTCATCTTGTCCTTAACAATGACGAACTTGAATATGCATGGAACCAAAACTCATCAAGATCATTCAATTGTCCCACCCTTAGGTTGGAGGCGACATCCCACTCAAGATTAAGCTTCTTCAATGCCCACGTAACCTTGTGCTCAAGTTCCACCGGTAGATGACAAGCTTTCCCGAACACTGACCGATATGGAGACATACCAATTAGTGTTTTGTAAGCTGTCCTATAATCCCAAAGAACATCATCTAGTTTCTTCGACCAACCCGTCCGGTTGGAATTCAGTCTTTGAAAAAATACTCTTGATTTCCTGGGTGGAGACTTCCACCTGTCCACTTGCTTGAGGATGATAGGGCGTCGACACTTTGTGAGTGACACCATACTTGGAGAGTAAAATAGAAAAAGCTTTGCTACGAAAGTGTGATCCCCCATCACTAATAATGGCCCTTGGAGTACCAAACCTTATGAATATGCTCTTCTTCAAGAATGCTACCATGCTTCGAGATTCATTATTGGGAAAAGCCACGACTTCAACCCACTTTGACACATAATCCACAGCCTCCAATATATAAGTGTTCCCACATGAGCTCACGAACGGAATCATGAAATCAATGCCCCACACATAAAAAATGTCAATCTCCAAGAAGGTGGTAAGGGGCATCTCATTTTTCTTGGAAATCCCACCGGCCCTTTGACATTCATCACAATGCTTGACAAGATTGCTAGCGTCCTTGTAAAGAGTAGGCCAATAGAATCTACAAATTAACACCTTTGTAGATGTTCTCGCTCCACCATAGTGACCACCGTATGGTGAAGAGTGGCAAGCCTCGAGAATTCCCAATTGTTCTTCTTCCACATCTTCGGATCACACCATCAGTACAAATTCGGAAGACATAGGGATAATCCCAATAGTAATCAGGGCAGTCCCGTGTGAGCTTCTTTCTTTGGCTTGAAAAGAACTCATTCGGTACAATGCCACTCACAAGATAATTGATCAAGTCGGCGAACCATGGCATCTCGGTCATAGAAATGGATAGGAGTTGCTCATCGGGAAATGAATCATTTATATTAAGGCCATCATATGGCCTCCCCTCCTCATCTAATCGAGACAAGTGGTCCGCCACTTGGTTTTCACTCCACTTGCATCAAGTACGGGCGGAACTTCTCCATAGCAAAGACAATAGCAAGGGGTTCTTTTTCGGTCACCGTATAGTTGACTTGGGCCTCGTTCATGGTCTTACTAGCATAGTAGACAGGATGGAAGATCTTGTTGATACATTGCCCCAATACCGCTCCAACCGCCACATCGCTTGCATTACACATGATCTCAAAAGGTAAGATCCAATTTGATGTGGTGATAATAGGAGTAGTAGTCAACTTTTACTTGAGCAATTTGAATGCCTTCATACAATCTTCATTGAAATGGAACTTGGCATCCTACTCCAAAAGTTTGCACAAGGGGTTTACCACCTTAGAAAAGTCCTTGATGAATCGGTGGTAGAACCCCGCATGACCTAGAAAGCTCCTCACTCCCTTCACGGATGTAGGGGAAGGGAGTTTGGATATCACTTCAATTTTGGATTTATCAACCTCAATACCATTCTCTGAAATCTTGTGACCGAGGACAATGCCTTCCTCGACCATGAAGTGACATTTTTCCCAATTCAAAACCAAGTTAGTTTCCTCGCATCTTGCCAATACCTTGTCCAAGTTGTCCAAGCACTCTTCAAAAGAATTCCCCACCACAGAAAATCATCCATGAAAACCACAAGAAAGTCCTCCACCATATCAGTGAAGATGGCCATCATACACCATTGAAAAGTCGTCGGTGCATTGCACAACCCAAATAGCATCCGCGAGAATGAGAAAGTACCATAGGGATAAGTGAAAGTGGTTTTCTCTTAGTCCTAAAGAGCAATAAGAATCTTTTAGTAGCCGGGGTAACCATCAAGGAAGCAATAAAAAGTGCGTCAGTCCAACCTATCCAACGTTTGATTAAGAAATGAAAGCGGAAAATGGTCTTTTCGAGTAACTTTGTAGAGCTTCCTATAGTCCATGCACACTCTCCACCCAGTGACAGTTCTTGTGGGGATCAATTCATTTTTGTCATTTGTTATCACATTCATGCCCTTTTTCTTTGGGATACATTGCACTGGAGAGGTCCACGAGCTATCGAAAATGGGGTACACAACCCCGACATCCAACCATTTGATGATCTACTTGTTTACTACCTATTGCATTTCTTCATTTAATCTTCTTTGGTATTCCACAAAGGGTTTGGGATCTTCCTCCAAAATAATCTTGTGCATGCAAAAGGCAGGTCTTATACCCCAAATATCTGCCAACGTCCAACCTATAGCTTTCTTCATCCTTTGGAGCGCCGCCAAGGTAAAGTCTACCTGCACGTTAGTTAAGCACGAGGAAATAATAATAGGTAAAGTGGAACAAGGGCCAAGAAACTCATAACTGAGGTGTGAAGGCAAAGGCTTTAATTCCAAGGTGGGAGGCTCCTTGATTGAGGGCTTTGTTGGAGGATTCGTTCGGCTCTCAAGGTCCAAGGACAATTTTCTGGGCTCATAAGTATATGTCCCCATTCCTTGCAAAGCATTGACACATTCTAAAGAGCCTTCCTTCTCATCCTCATAATGATTTAGCAACACAACTTCCAAGGTGTCCTCAACATTCATCATAGCACTTGTGTCATCAACAATTACTTCGATCACTAGATTCACGAACAAACAAACTTCGGTGCTATTTGGTTGCCTCATTGATTTGCATGCATGGAACACCACTTTTTCATCACCCACTTGGAAGGTGAGCTCACTAGCTTCCACATCAACTAGAGCCTTCCCCGTAGCACGGAATGGTCTCCCAAAGATAATAGGCACCTCGTAGTCAACCTCAGAATCAAGGATCACAAAGTCCACTGGAAGGATGAACTTGTCAACCCGAATTAAGACATCATCAATTATCCCCAATGGCCTTTTCATAATCGGATCCTCCATTTGTAGCCTCATTGATGTGGGTCTCGGTTGCCCAATTCCCAAATTTTTTAACAAAGAGTAGGGCATCAAGTTGATGCTTGCCCCCAAATCACATAAAGCTTTGGAAAAATCGGCTTTTCCAATAGTGTACGGGATTGTGACGGCATCGGGGTCTTCCAATTTTGGAGCCACAGAGTGCACAATAGCACTCACTTGATGTGTCATTTTGATCGTTTCACAATTTATTGATCTCTTCTTTTTTACCAAATCATTCATGAACTTGGCATATCCCAGCATTTGTTCTAAGACTTCAACCAATGGCACATTTTTTGACAAACTCTTCATCATATCAAGAAATTTCTTGAACTGATTCTCACTATTTTTATTTGAGAGTCTTTGAGGGTATGGAGGAGGAGGCCTTGGCATGGGTGCTTGGCCTTTTGCACTACCGGATCCGGTATGTCAATCACGTGTTCCCTAGACGAGATCACTTCTTCTTGTGTCTCCTCCACACTTTCATCAATCTAAACCCTCACCTCTTCATTAGCTTGACCATCATTGCTTAGCATGTCATCTTCTTGAACCATCACATCATCATTCGCCACTTTTCTTTGGTTTGAGGCACTTGCCTCCCCACCTTTTCCGCTCCGTGTGGTTAGAACCATTAGATGCCCCGTATTGTTCCCACCCTTTGGGTTCACTACTGTATCACTAGGTAGTGCCCCTTTAGGGTGAGTGTTTAAAGCTTGAGATATTTGGCCAAGTTGAACCTCCAAATTGCGGATAGAAGTGTTGTGGGAGGATAATTGAGCATCGGATTCGGCATTTTTCTCCATCATTTGCTTAAACATATTTTCAATCCGTGCCATTTCACTATTGGAAGAACTAGAACCTTGTGGCGGATGTGGATGCGGGTTGTTCTGTTGTTGATACATCGGGGGCCTTTGAAAGCCTTACCCCCGATTCCCTTGATTATTATTGTTCCAACCCCCTTGATTTTTGCTTCCTCCCCAATTGCTTTGATTGTTTCCACCCCAATTACTTTGATTATCGCCTCCTCAATTGCCTTGGTTTCCTTGATTACTCCAATTGCCTTGATTATTTTTATTTTCCCAATTTCCTTGATTGTTGTTGTTGCCACCACTCCAATTTCCTTGGTGGCTTTGGTTTTTCCAATTTCCTTGGTTTCCTTGTGATACCCATTGTTGTTGATTTTGAGTATTGTTTCTTTGACCTTGATAATTGCTGACATATTGTACTTCTTCTTCTTGCTCATTATATGAATCACCTTGGTCATACAAATTATCATCTTTCTCAAATTGTTCCAGAAATCTTTGTACTTGTTTTTGACCTCTTTGACGTCTCTTGTTCATCATCATATTCACCCTTTCTATAACATTCACTTGTTTCGGCCCTTGAACCTGTTGAAGCTGAACCTTGGCCAATTTGTTCATTGTGGTTGTCAACTCTGCGATAGCTTGTCCATGATCATGTAGCTTCTTGTGTAGGTGAATTACATATGGGTCACCTTGAGAAACATTGTCCCTACTTTGCTACACCGACTAAGTATCCGCCATCTCATCTAAAATTTCACAAGCTTCGGCATAAGGCGTGTTCATGAAGTTCCCACCGACGAGTTGATTTACCACACACTGATTTGTTGTGTTGATCCCCCTGTAGAAGGTTTTGTTGGATCATGGCCTCGGTCATATCATTATTCAGGCACTCCTTAACCATGGTACGATATATTTCCCAAATCTCGTGCAATGGCTCACTGGGCTCTTGCTTGAATGCTAGAATTTCATCCCGTAGTGTAGCCAAGTGCCCTGGAGATAAGAATTTGGCAATAAAATTTTTGGCCAACTCATCCCAATTATGGATGGAATGATTGGGTAATCTCTCTAAACAGTCCAAAGCCTTTCCCCGTAGAGAAAAGGGAAATAGCCTCAAATGCAGTGCATCATTGGAAACATTGGTTTTCTTGCTCCCCCAACAAGTATTGATGAACCCTTTGAGATTCTTGTAAGCATTTTGGCTTGGAGATCCGGTGAAAAACCCCATTGAAGTAGTGTAAGCATCACATTGGTGATTTGGAAGTTGCATGCTTTAATATGGGGCAGGACTATAGCACTGGCATAACCCTCGTTCGGCAACACCCAGTGCGCTTCCGCTCTTGGTGAATGTGGGGGAGGGTTCGGGATATTATCATGAGGCGGTCGGCCTCGCCTGTTTACTTGAGGTTCGGGATGAATCTTATCTCATTGATCATCGTCTACCTCCTACCCCAATGGAAAATTCTCGATGGGCTCATTGTTGAGAGCCATTTTCGTACCTATAAGCAATTCAAAAATAAAATTAGTGACTTGGAAGGAAAGAAATACAAAGCACACAAAAACCTAGATATATAGCTAAATCTATTTAACTCCCCGGCAGCGGCGCCAAAAATTGATCTCGGCCAAACCCACACCACAATTAGGTAGTGAGGCGGCCGATGAAATAATAAACCCAACGAAGATCGGGATTGAATCCACAGGGAGTTAGAATATGGATTAGGTGTATATCTAGTTTGATTTTATGGTTTTTCCTAAATTTCTCTTCCTATACTCTTGTTCTACTTCTACTTTGTTCTATTGTTTGCGATTATGAAACTAAGAGACAATATTTTGGTTTTGGGTTATTTTTCAAATGATAAATAGGGTAGTGACTTCCACCTAGGTGGTTATCTAATGGGTTGTAAACTCTAGGGAATTTTTGATTGGTCGGGGTTTGTAATATAGCAATCACACTCGGATAGTCACTCTATACCTCTCAGTAGTTCGAGTGATTTTTCCCAATTTGGTTTTCTCAAGTCCAAATGGGTATTGCACAAAACAAGTGATAAATGCTCAAGTCGGGTCTTACTAACTCTAGATTCAACCCTTTAATTGGGGCTATCAATTTCTTGAGTTCACCCCAACTTCTTGTTAGCCAAGTTTTCCTAGACTTAGTCTCTCGTTCTCAAGTAGAGACTAACTTAATTAGGCATGAATTAATGTTTGCAACCATTAATTCTTGAATTTGAGTAAGAACTAGGTTAAATATCACCAACTCAATCAGAAACAAGCCCTAATTCAAACACCCATTAAATACTCACACTAGGGTTGGATCACAACCCTAGCTAGAAATTTAGCTACTCAAGAAAAATGCAGAAATTAAAGAAGAAATAAAGATAAAATCCTTAATAATTAATTATGGGAATAAAATCTAATGTTTGGAGGCAAATCTAGTAAAAAATTACTTAAAGCAGTAAAGAAAAAACGGCTCAGGTGCTTTCCCAAAACTAAACTTAACCTAAAAATGTTAAAAATTCCTATTTATACTAAGATGAAAATATCTAAAAAAAATGCCCCTGCGGAGGTTGTGCGGCCACATTATTCTGAGTGCGGTCCGCACTCTGAACTTGACTGGTCAACTGGGCCTTCTGTGGTCGCATCAAAGTGTGATGCGGCCGCACTTCATCTAATTGTGTGGACTGCACATTTCGGAGTGCGGCCGCACACTTGACTTGGGCTGGGACTTGGAGCTGCTTCTTCAGACCGCACATTTGTGAGTGCGGCCGCACAATAATCGTACGATCCGCACATCTTCACTTCAAGGCTCTCTGATTCTCTTCTCATGTGATCCACATATTAGTGAGTACGACCGTACAGTAATGGTGATGTCTGCATTCCTTCAATTGCCCATAATTCCAAGTCTCTGAACCTCTCTTCTGTGGCTGCACCAAAATTATGCGGTCCGCATACTCTGAAGCTGGTTTTGACAGGGTTCCTTCATTGTTTGCGGCCGCACACAGTATTATGCGGTCTGCACTATAAGGCGCTTTTTCCTTGTTTTGGTCTTTGTCCAATTTTGACTCCTTTTTGAGTTGATTTTTACTTCTTTGACTCATTTCCATTCCTGCAAGAAAGCTCATTTCCTTAATTCTCGGGATAACTTTAGGTATTTTCTAGCTAAAACACAAGTAAAAGAGAGAAAATAAGAAGTCAAAATCCCTACTTATCACTTCCTCGCGAAGTGAGGAACTTAATAGGGAAAGCATCTCGGCTATGCGGGAGACAGTGATAAAGCTCATATCCGAGCTAGAAGCGGCCAAGGAAAGAGAAAGGCTTAGATATGCTCAATTCCTTGGCATGCAAGCTCAGATTAGAACTCTCCTATCTACTAGAGCTTTTCTATTGCCCGGTCTCGTGAGTCATCGCTAGAGGATCAACCTCCACGTGATCGTTCCTCCCGTCCTCCTCGTGATCGTTCTTCCCGTCCTCCACAAGGATGTTCTCTATACCGTCTTTTAGATGAAAGTTCATCAGACGCTAATGATGATGTTGTAGAAAATACCCCTTGACAATTATTTTGATATACTTTGAACTAGACTAACAGAACCAGTTTTGGATTAGATTGAACAATTTTGAACTTATTGTAATTAGTATTTTCTTGGTTTTGTATTGTGATGTTCAATTGAACTATAATTTGTTTGTTTTAAAGTATTAATTGGATGTTTGGTTGTTATTGTTGTTGTTGTTGGATTTTAGTTGGATTTGTGGTGAATTGGTGGTTATTGGATTTGAATTGGGGGTATTGGTATGCTGTTTCGATTTGGCAGGTGGTGTAGCTACCAAAACATGCATATTCTTCCAAATTTTAACCAGAAAACCGACCAACCTTGGTCAGTTACTAATGAAAAATAATTTAATTTCACTTTACCGTCCAATGTTGGTCGGTTAATGTACAATGAATTCCCAGAATTCAACATTACCAACCATCTTTGGTCGATTTTCTGCCTGCCCACTCCAGTTTACCTACCAATTTTGGTCGGTATTGTTACATTTTAATTATTTAAAATAAAATATATTTTACAGTATCGACCAAAGTTGGTCATTTTTTTTAATTTTAATAATTTATACAAAAATTATATTTTCAAATACCCCAAAGTTGGTCGGTAGAAAAATTAATAAACTTAATATACTGACCAAGTTTGGTCGGTAAAATTAAATTAATAAAATAATATTTCAACCAGTTTTGGTCGGTAAGACAAATACATTGTCAGATGGTCATGTAGAGCATACCGACCAAAGTTGGTCGGAAGTTTTCGACCAACTTTGGTCAAATTTCCCTTCCAACCTTCAAAATACCGTCCACACGAAAATGGTCGCGTTTTGAACGGTTATTGGCCATTACCGACCAACTTAGTCGGTTTTTTTGGATGGTATTTGCCGGATTTTTAGTAGTGATGACTCTAGTTGACTAAGACCTGACTGAGAGAATCCTAATATGCTTGCCACGTGTTTCTTCCTATTACCAGCCATGAATTGGGTATATCGTTTACAAATACAAATAATCTTCTCACTTTCGGGCAATTCTCAGGGGTTGTCCGGGAAGCCAATATAGATGCCCACTCCTACTTCCCCTAAATCTCTCCATGTGGGAACTTAATCAGTTCATACAAGGTTCTATTGAGTCATCTACACTTTCATATATTTGAATCATCATCACATGACCGTTATTGCAACCTAGGGCCTATTGAAACGTTGCAGATCCTAACAGAGGACTAAGTTATACTCATAAAATGAGAGAGTCTTATTGGTTAAAACCCTCACGGGCACCGTAAGGCGATGGTGAGTAATGAAACGAAAATGAGAGAGTCTTGTTAGTCAAAACTCACAAAGAGCACTATAAGGTGATGGTGAAAAGAGAAACGAGAGAGGACAGCTGGTGAAAAACCGCAAAGGGCTCCACTGATCGAAAAAGAGGAGCCCCACAACCATTGGCATCAACACACTGTTGGGCAAGATTTCTAGGTTTCGAAGCAAAAGTTATGATGAATTTCTGAGAGTCGGATGGATTAAACAGGTCAGACATCCAGTCCAAAAGGCATTTCGTTCATTGAATTCTGCAGGTACTCTAGATAAGTCCTTCTTGCCTTTCCCCAAGAGGGATACCTTTTGTTTAAGCTCATTCTCCATTCCATTGCTTGTTTTTCATTGATTCCTTTTTGGTCTATCTTTGTTCCAAATACCGGAGATAAAGAAGAGATGGCAAGACCGATTTACAAGGCTCTCGTGCGACACAACCTGATATATTCAAAAGGCACCCAGCCTCGGCATGGGCATCAAGTCATCCCCGACTAGCCATGATGGTCGATGCTTCGAAATCGAAAAGTCTCAAAAGAAGGAAATCAAATTGAAGTGCCTACAAGGGCGAAATGAAGTTGAAAAGGTTGAGTCCCACATGGCTAAACATCTTGGCAATGTTTAAAAAACCGAGGATTCCTCAATGCTCTGAAATTAAAATTGGAAGAAAGAAGTCTAAAGTGAAAGGCCTACAAAGGAAAATAAAGTCAAAAAATTAAGTCACACGCGACCAAAATAGGGTCTGTATTCCCTTGTCTCCTTTCCAAAATAGGGTCTCCACTCCTAGCTGATGTTATTTTAGGCTTAAGGTCTCCACTCCCTAGTCTCCTTTTCCAACGCAGGGTCTCCACTCCCTAGTTGGTGTTATTTTAGACATAGGGTATCCACTCCATAGTCTTCTCTTTTCCAACATAGGGTCTCCACTCCCTAGTTGATGTTCTTCTAGACATAGGGTCTCCATTCCCTAGTCTCCCTTCCAACATTGGGTCTCCACTCCCTACGTAATGTTATTTCAGACATAGTGTCTCCACTCCCTAGTCTCCTATCCAATATAGGGTCTCCACTCTCTAGTTGATGTTATTTTAGACATAGGGTCTCCACTCCCTAGTCTCCTTTCCAATACAGGGTCTTGATTCCCTAGTTGATGTTATTTTAGACATAGGGTCTCCATTCCCTAGTCTCCTTTTCCAACATAGGGTCTCCACTCCCAAGTTGATATTATTTTAGACATAGGGTCTCCCCTTCCTAGTCTCCTTTCCAACATAGGGTCTCCACTCCCTAGTTGATATTATTTTAGACATAGGGTCTCCACTCCATAATCTCCTTTCCAACATACGATCCCCACTCCCTAGTGGATGTTATTTTAGGCCTAGGGTCTCCACTCCCTAGTATCCTTTTCCAACATAGGGTCTCCACTCCCTAGTTGACATTATTTTAAACATAGGGTATCCCCTTCCAAGTCTCCTTTCCAGCATAAGGTCTCCACTCCCTAGTTGATGCTATTTTAGACATATGGTCCCCAGTCCCTAGTCTCCTTTTTTCCAACATGGGGTCTCCACTCCCTAGTTGATGTTATTTTAAACATAGGGTATCCACTCCTTAGTCTTATCTTTTCCAACATAGAGTCTCCACTGCCTAATTGATGTTATTTTAGACATAGGGTCTCCATTACCTAGTCTCCTTTACAACATTGGGTCTCCACTCCCTAGTCTCCTTTTCCAACATAGGGTCTCCACTCCCTAGTTGATGTTATTTTAGACATAGGGTCTCTCCTTGCTAGTCTCCTTTCCAACATAGGATCTCCACTCCCTAGTTGATGTTATTTTAGACATAGGGTCTCCACTCCCTAGTCTCCTTTCCAACATAGGATCTCCACTCCTTAGTGGATGTTATTTTAGACATAGGGTCTCCACTCCCTAGTCTCATTTTCCAACATAGGGTCTCTACTCCCTAGTTGATGTTATTTTAAACATAGGGTCTCCCCTTCCTAGTCTCCTTTCCAACATAGGGTCTCCACTCCCTAGTTGATTTAATTTAGATATAGGGCCTCCCCTCCCTAGTCCCCTTCCCAACATAGGGTCTCCACTCCCTAGTTGATGTTATTTTAGACATAGGGTCTCCACTCCCTAGACTCCTTTTCCAACATAGGGTCTCCACTCCCTAGTTGATGTTATTTTAAACATAGGGTCTCCCTTTCCTAGTCTCCTTTCCAACATAGGGTCTCCACTCCCTAGTTGTTTTATTTTAGATATAGGGCCTCTACTCCCTAGTCTCCTTCCCAACATAGGGTCTCCACTCCCTAGTTGATGCTATTTTAGATATATGGTACCCACTCCCTAGTCTCATTTTTTCCATCATAGGGTCTCCTCTCCCTAGTTGATGTTATTTTAGACATAGGGTCTCTATTCCCTAGTATCCTTTCCAACATAGGGTACACCAGTACCTAGTTGATCTGATCTCAAACACAGGGTACACCACTTATTGATATCATTGTTAATGTAAGGGTACACTACTCCCCCATCGTATTTCCCCAACATAAGGTACACCAATCCTTAGTCGAGGCACCATTTAGACAATCAAGGTACACCATTCCCAAAGAATCATGTTTTCCTAGGGTACACCAATCCTTAGTCGAGGCACCATTTAGACAATCAAGGTACACCATTTCCAAATAATCATGTTTTCCCAGGGTACACCAATTTCGGCCTTTTATTGCTTTTAACAATGAAGTAATATAGAGTTTTGTTACAAAAAACTCACGAAATTTTCCTAGTGAAAACTGGGGCAATAAAATTTCTTTCTGTTATTTGTTTTGGTGTCTAGGAAGGTTTTATCTTGAGACACAAGGTTCGGGATGACCAAAAGAAGTCTCAATCCAAAATAAAAGAAAAGACATGAAGTAAATCCAAATACAGAAGTGGATGAAAAGATGTGGACTGCTCAAGACATGATTGAAATCACGAGCATCACATTTCTCGTATTTATCAAAAGAAGTCGTAGAAGAATGAACTAGCACCTGCATCTATCAAGCATCAAGGTTCGGATCAGAGTCTCCATGAAGAACTAGTCAAGACTTAAGATCAAGTTTCAGAAGACTTATATAGGTATCTTGTAACTCATAGCTGATTGGCTTGTTTACTTTCTTTTCATTTCTAATTTTGGTGTAATAAAAAGTTCCGCAAGTAGTCCAAGCTACCAAAACTTCTAGAACTACACCGACCTGATTCCTTTATAGCCAAGGATATGTAGGAAACCTTGGAAGAAAGGTTTAGTCAAACGTTTTCAAAAAGCTTCCCATGGAGTATCAAATGAGCAAAAATTGTTCATAATTGCTCACTTTATCTTCATGTTCATAATGATCACGTAATTTTTGCCCAATATATACCTCCTAAAAATTTCAAAAAATAGCTTTTAATTATTTTATAGAATATTAGGAATTTTCTATATTTTACTTGTTTTTTATGCGTATTTGTGTTTGGTTCATTTATAGTAGCATTTTAAATCTTAAAAATAACAAAAATATTTTTATCTTCACATTTTTGGATTTTAATTGCATTTGTAAAATATTAAAATACCAAAAATACATTGGTCACTTTACATGCATTGTTAGTTAAGCAAATTAGTTAATTGTTTAAAATAGTTAAATGGGTTAATTTTGAAAATTAGTTTTAAATTAGGTGTTGTGGTCAATTTTGAAAATAAAACAAAGAAAGGAAAGAGGGGTGTGCCAAATTGGGCAAGATTCAGCAGCCCAATCTCCATGTCCACCCAATCACATTCTCACTCGGCCTACTCCTTTGAAAAACAGCAAACGACGTCGTTAATTATCTCAATGACGTCGTTCAAATTTCCCCATCTAATAAAACGACTCCCTCTTCCAATCTCCAGGAGAATAAAAGAGCATCCCCCAAAAATACAAAAACCCTAGCCGTCCCATATTCCTCTATTATCTCAAGACAGCCCTCACTCTCAAACAAAAAAAATAGACGCTAATTCTCACCTCTCTCATTCATTGACGACATACACGTCTGAACACACACGAAAGAGCTGAGAATATTTTTTTGGGAAATTTAAAAAAAAGAGTTTCAAAGTCAGATCTGGAAACAAAACTTAAAGTAAAATGAAATAAGGATTGAAGACAAGTTAATTACTGGAATTTTGGGATCAAATTTGTTCGCTTGTCTAAAAATCACGCAATAAACTCAACTGTACCATTTTATGGGTAAATAATACCCACTCTAACAATATAGTCCCAAATTATATTTTACCATATTAAAGCAATGAACTATACCTACCAATTAAACTTCACCTACTATAAGAACAAAACAAATATGATTTTATTGTGACAAAAATCTTTAAACACGTAAACTAATTTAATGACCGTACATGAACTTAACATCAAATAAGAAAAATAAGTAATTGATCATAGTACTTTTTGGAAGAATTGATGGGAGTCATCCAGGGTAACATACCCACAGCAGGCCTCTTTCGATGCAAATTAACCAAAAAAATCACAATTTCAACACAAAATAACTTCTCAAAAAACAAAAAAGAACTCCAAATCTCCCATGAAAGAGGATGAGAATGCATTCTTAAAAGGGATATTTTCACATATATACAACGCGCCATACTGTATTGCGTTTACATGATTTAGTTTTTTTACTTATTATCCGCATACTCAATATTTATTTTGCTATAGTACATATACATGTTTAACCTAAGGATATCTACGAGATGGGACACGGTAGAACATAATGACAAGTTAACAGGATAAGGGGCTCTGGAACTTAACCAGATCGAAATAATCAAGACGACCCCCTAGGCCTGCCCCATCACACTAACTAATGGGACGAGATGTGTGGGATGCGGGCTCTTAATAGGTTTTTTTTTTAATTTTTTAGATCTAAAATTGAAGAACTAAACTTATAAAATATTTTAAAACCTAGAAGGTACAAAGACTCCAAACCAAGATTGAGTCCGAGTTTGAGCTTTTGAAACTTGACTAGAAGTGTTTTATCTAATTCATCTTTTACATTTTCTTCTTCTACATTAATACCAAAATCTTGCCAAATTATCTTTTTAAAGTTGGTTATCTAGCGGCTCCTCCGAATTAATACCGTAAAAAGAGGAGGGTTGGCTAAAGGAAGTTTCCATCAACATGAGTATAATCCTCTATATGTTTTCTAGTTTTACAAAGAGGATTAGGATTACTATTAGAAATAGCACCTTTGCTATTTTTTTAGAAAATGGGTTGTGTATGTCTAATATTTTTTTAGGATCCATAATTGAAAT
Source organism: Nicotiana knightiana (assembly GCA_005239525.1). Lineage (NCBI taxonomy): Eukaryota > Viridiplantae > Streptophyta > Magnoliopsida > Solanales > Solanaceae > Nicotiana > Nicotiana knightiana. Next base: position 102,924 of record ML416170.1, on the reverse strand, counting down.
GTGAAATTAAAAATAAAAATTAAACATGCTAATGAAAATTAAATACGAAAATTAAGAGATGGAACAAGTGCACCATAGTTAAATGTTGAAACTTGAAAAATTTGCTGCTCCAAATACTTTAAGAATTAATTTGAAACTTGAAACTTGAAACTTTCTATAGATATTTGCCCAAGTACATACAAATTAGATGATTGTGAAAAAATAGAAAGAAGGATTAAGATAGCATATATATATATATATACTAAAAGAGAGAGAGAGAGAGAGAGAGATAAAATTAGAAAGTTGCGAAAAAATAAAGAAGGATGGAAGGTATTTAGTTAAAATCAAGGCCAAAGTATAATTTAATAACCTTGGAGATAAAAATAAATTTGGGGGGGCA
>ML416170.1:16621-101581 GCA_005239525.1 Nicotiana knightiana | reverse complement strand
GGGGGGGGGGGGGAGGGGGTCTATTTTGAGGGTTAGGAGGGACACCATGTCAGAACAGAGCCAGGGTTGGGTCATAGTCGGGACCAAAGGAATGTTCCATCCCATCCCACGACCCCTCATCCCCCTGATTCTTACTGAATCGGGCTAGCTGTCACGAACCAAGCCTATGGGCCACAACGGGAACCCGGTATCTTACTTAACCGAGTACCAACGTAACATATCTTTCGTATCATACTATCATAGGTAAATGACATAGAAAGGCTATCGCGAGATAACTAGAATAAAACATGAGGGAATACTCGTCATAGGATGACTCAAAATGTAATATAAACTTATACACATGACATATGGGCCTATAAGACAAAAATGATCACTCGTACACTGAACATAGGCCGATAAGGCCATACAATCTTTCATTTACATGACATATGTCTACAAGCCCCTAAGAGTATATCAATACCATAAAGGTCGGGACAGGGCCCCCCATAATAATCAATACACGTCCAAATCATACTAACAAAATAAGCAACTCCGGAGCAAATGGAGCGCACCAACACCTTCGGCTGAGCTGGTAGCCTACTGGAGAACTCTCGACCTGTCTATCGGGACCTGCGGGAATGAAACGTAGCGCCGTCAGGTGAAAGAGACGTCAGTAAAAATAATATACCGAGTATGTAAGAAATGAAAATAAGTAAAATAATAGACATGAGAGAAACATGGAGTAAAAGACTCGGCATGTAAGTCTGAATTGCTTTATGAATCATTTAATATTTTAAATGTCATGCATATGCATATAAATGTCATACCATGCATAGGTATATGCGTTCATAACATCATCAAGCCTCTGAGGGCATCCCATCATATCATCTCGGCTACTGTGGGCAAAATCACCAGCGTATACCAGCTAATCAGGTGGTGGTGCGTATATAATATCGTAACCTTTTTCCATATATATATATATATATATATAATGTACATATATAAATGAATGAAAAGCATGAGAAGTACATCAATAAAATATCTCGGAACAACATAAGACCATTATGCCTTTGATAAATTTTATGAAATAAACTTAATCAACTTATGTATTTTCTGAGACCCATGAACAGATGATAGAACAATAGGACACATGGGGAATCAATAACATAGGCATCTCTAGTATTTCTATGAATAGAGTCATTTATGAAAGTTGTGCTTTTGCTCGTTTCATTTATATCGTATGGATCACGCCAAAAGGAAAAAAGGGATTGCCTTAATATACCTGAGCCGATTCTCTTGACAATATCTCTAACACACGTCAATTGCGACAAATCATGTAACGGCAGATCTAAGTAGAAAAAATCCGTATGATATTCTTAAGAAATATTGCACCTTACTCCCTTAGAATCGCAAAATTCCGTTTCTATTATGCTAAGAAGCCTCGTATGAATTTTTGGTTGAAGTAACTCACGTTACTATCATATCTTGGATGAAATTTCATTGTTGATGTCACGATCCAAACTGGAGGATCATGACTAGCACTCGAGCCATACTTGTCGAGCACCAACGTACATTTTATCGAACCTTCTTATTATCTTTAAGGGATAACGAGATCAATTTAAATGGTAGATATGGATCATGAACATACATCACATGGGATGACAAGATTGCTAAGAAACTACATAAAAGGTACGAGCTACAATGCTGCCATGAAAGACTATACAACAAAAATTAGCCAATTATGATGGGGGAGCTTTTTCTACCTGTCTATCAGGACCTGCAGCACGACATGCAGCGTCCACAAATAAAAGGACGTCAGTACGAATAAAGTACTGAGTACGTAAGGTAGGAAAGCATAAATAAGAACTGTAATATAAAGAGAGATCTAGGAGATACAACATGTAGCATCTGAATGCTTCTAAGAGACATTAACATGAAATGCATGATACATATATACACATAATATTTTTAAACATCTGCCTCTGTGGGCATCATCACCATCATAGAACATTCACCTCTATGGGCATCATCATCATCTTATCATACCCAGCCTCAAAGAGGACTCGAGCTGATCAGTGGTTGCACAATAGATGCCATACCCGGCCGACTATAGTGCGGCCTGGTAGAGTAAAATAGATACATATATATAATGCATGCAAGACTCATTGGAATCATGTTCTGAACATTTTGGAGCGACGTAAGGTCAAGATTCTCCGTACACATCATTAGGGATAACTCTTCATCGAGAATCTTATAAGAATCAGGAAGTACCAACAACATTGAGAAACAGAAGAATAAGAGGAGCAGCCTTAACATCAATTGTTCCATAAGAAGGGAAACAATGTAAGTACTGCTAGCTTCTAAGAGTAGAGTATCTTTGGAAGCTCGTTCATTGCATTATGTACAGTCAGAGTCGTGCAAAAGAAGGAACGGGATAGACTCACATACCTTGTATATACTTCCCCTACCTCAAGATACGCAAATGTCACAACTCCTTAATCTACAATAAGAGAAACGACACTATCGTTATTGTTTAAGTGTCATAACTATTATGTATCGACCACAACCTATTTTATGATGAAATTGACAGCACCTCCCCTATTTATATAACTTCACACAAGTCAAACAAATCACCAAACAGCCTAAACAACATCAATAATAATCATATTGAGCCTCCCAAAACAGTCCACACACAACCTAATCACTACACACATAAGACGACCACCGTAGTTGTGTCAAACGACCCGAAAATATTACAACGAACGACCAGATCACAACCCTACATCTATATGGTGTTTCTTCACATTATTCCTCCTCCAAAACTCCACAAAATAGTATTAAAACACGCAGCCCAACAACAACATAAAACAGTCCGCTACAAGTCAAATAACTCGAACTCACGGCTTCCGATCACCGTCCCGTGAGGTCTAACTATTAGGAAACATATTTATCAAACTTCCTTGATATTTAAATACTTAAATACAGATATTAGACATTTATTAACTATGAAATACCTTCCAAAACTCTAACTACAAAGAAAAAGGAGAGGTGGTATAATGACACTTACGTCGTAGGGATCGTTTTGATGTTATTGCTTCTCGATTTCTTGCCCGGAATGATAATATTCTTTTAAACCCTAGAAGATAGCTTGTCATGTTTATAGGTGTTCTATGGTTTTTTTATGATGAATAATGAAGAGAACGCCGACCTAAGGTTTATATATATCAAGTTTGGCAAAGTCAAAGAGGTGCTAGCTTGGCACCCTAGGATTGGTCCATCTTCCGACACTTATATCTTTTTATCGTGATGTCGTATGAATGAACGATTAAGAGAGGTGAAAACTACATTCCAAGACCTTCAATTTAGTATATTATATGTCCCTATAACAGCTTATATAGCACATGAAATGTATTTCTCAAAAAGCTCTAGTGATCCACCTACTTGTCACTTATGATGTCTGCGTAGTCTCGCGAAACCGCAAATATCTCTCTACTCCTACGTCGTATCGATAAACGGTTTAATGAATTGGAAACTAGACTCATAGATATTAAATTTTGTTGGTAGATCATCCAATATTCCAATTATATTTGGAGAAAATCTCAGTTACATTTGACCTAATTTTAAGCACATTATGAGTGTAACTTGTGAAGACCTTTGCCGACTTTTGTTCCACAACTTGCTTGAATTCAAATGTATAACACAACTATCATATGATAAAAATTAACTCATATCATAACCTACTTATCATGAACCATAGTCTCAACCTAAAGTACATGCTATAAAATTCCAAACTCGTCGACTTTCGACGAAACTTATTTTATTCAATTGGTTTAGCTTCTAAGCTTTCCAACCCTCTTGGTACTCATTATTCATTGTAACATTATTAACTTACTTTATATTCCATCAAATATAATCTTATTTCTGATCTTACATCAATTGACTTATGATGTACTCTCACATACGGAAATATGGGGTGTAACATCATTCCCCCCTTTGGAACATTCGTCGTCGAATGTTGACTAATGCATTTTTCCATATGTTAAGCAATAACTCTTATGAATAATTTAATATTGTCTTTTCCATCTAGGGAGTTGTTCGGTGAATAAATCCAAAGGTTAGAACATTCCCCCCTTTAGGCCTCTTTCTCACGCCACGACTTGTGGTCGAACTCCTTTCAATGTTGTAACTATTTCTACAGTTTTTCATGCAGCCTAGACAATTCTTACCTTGAATGTGCACAAATGCGACTCTTATCTCCTTTTTATTGCTTGTTAGCTTTTAACCTATCTTTATGAGTCACTTGGTGAAGATATATTGTACTATGACAAGCTGTCCCTATGGGCATCTATATGTGTACTAAAGTTCTTTGTTTGGTATTTTGTTGAACTTACGACTATTGCTATATCTTGTTTCCTAGCCTCAGTTATCTATTCTTATGGCTTTACCACTACTAGGTAGGTCATACTATACCATAACTCTTACTTCGGTTTATTATTATGGAGACTTGCCACCCAACTCCAGGTTTTTCTCTCACCGCTTATCCTATATGTATAAATCTAAGCCATTTAATTCTTCCTTATTACCGTCCATCTTAATAATGACAGCATAATCTCATGTCATACTTTGTAACTTTCATCCACTCATTATTGATTCACCTTCATATTGAGATAATTTAAAACCTCTTATGTAATATATTGTCACTAGGGCTTACGTCTCATCGGGGAACATCTGAAGTGATTTTCCTGATCCACTTAGGGATGATACTATAATGCAATAACTGTATTTCATAGCATCCCAATGTGATTCATCTTATGGGGGTATTCTAATCACGTGCAGTTCATGAAATACTTGTTCTCTAAATCATTACTCAATCAAAGGTCTAAACGTCATCCTCTTATCATTTATCACAATTACACCCTTACTTTACTACCATGGTAGCATTCTATCTCTTCTAAATGCTCCTACTTCTAAAATCATTTGAGTTCACTCATGATATACTGAGCTTTTCATAACTATATGGAAACCATCAGTCTCTCTTATTGTGATGGGTTTAATCCCGAGGAATTACCTATTCTCGTCACCTACTCACACACCTTTTCTTATCCTTACTCCTGCCTAGCTAAAACCTTGTTGCTCTACCATACTTTAGCTTGCGACCTACGCACATCTACTTATACTACTCACAACCTTCCTTTCATCATGTTAGCACCATAAATTTCCTTTCACGCCTTCTAAGTTGTATTTAAATGTAAACAATTACTTTTCCTGGTCGTTCTGCCACTTGCTGCTTTGATACTTGGCCTATCTTAGTGCCTATGAATACGGGAGTTCCCTGTGACTCATATGATCTCAATTATCAACTTTTGATTGATTTTTTTCTTCTTCCGTTCAATAGCTACGATAGGCTCCACTTTCTTATAGAGTGCATACAACATTATAGTGAGACTGCTGTTACAAGACCATTTCTACTTTAGGTCACAATGCTTATGTTGAAGCCTGCTTCCTTATTTCCTCAGCTAGTCTTTCGTTGTAGTACTTAGGGAAGAACTTCTAACTCTTATAAAGCTAAGACCTTATTACATTGTATGTCCCACGGTATTTCTGATGCNTTACGATTTTGTATCTAAGAGACTGAATTTCCTATGCTGGGTTTCACTACGTTTATCTTGCATGATCTACAAATTTGCCTATATCCTCATATCTATCCATAACTAGGCTCTTCCTGAATCACCTACTGACTACCCATTGGTCCACTCTCATATCTTTATTTTATGTAACGCCTCTTGGGTTATGTCCTTTGTCTTAACTTACCTCTTATACGGGATCCTTATGTATCAAGTTTTCATTCCCTTTTATATATCAATATCATCGAGTGCGAAACCCTTACTGATTCTCCCCAACATCATGCTTGCAATGTTCTGGAGTTATATTATATCTGTAGGATATGAATAAATGCAAACTTATTCCTTTCACCTTTTTACCACGTTCTTCCTTTACCATTCGATATTTTCCTCTTCATCTTTGGCATTTTGTTCTACATCTTCACAGACGTTACTCGCCTTGCGGTAACCCTTCTACACCAGGTATAACTGAATTTCGTACACACAAGGGTGACACGTGGTATAACTGGCACATTTAGTCCCTTAAGCTTAACTCTGCTCATATTTCTTGCTTTAGGGAAGCAACTTCGTGAATGACCTTTAAAGGTTATTCTTCTATTGTTCATTCTATTATTTTCGAAACACTATCTTTGAAACGATGTCGGCTGTTACCAATTCCTTTGATCCCTAATTCATGTTCAATTTTTTTTCTTGTTTACTATCCCATACTAATTTCTATTACTTGGGGGATCTAACTTTTCCTTATGGTAATCACGTGTGAGTCACCAACTCTTTTCTCGAAATGAAGGTATGGCTTTATGGCTTACACTTTTGTATTGTCTCAAGGCCCGTCTCCTCTCATTTAATTTTCCTTCACTTGACTGTAGACTTTATCATTATACCATATTCTGATTTACCGCTATCACTCATTTATCACCTCTTACTCATAATGTTTCATTTACGCTCTTCTTATTCTCATGCTAATATCTCTGTCTATCGCCCTATTATAAAGACTTCAACATGACGTTCTTTCACATTTAGCTCCCCATGCTTCATATCACTGGCTCTTCGGGACGCCTAACATTCTTCTTTTTTTTTTCTTTACTAGTGGCTGAAGTCATACTAAGGCAAATATTTATCCCTTCTAGGATCCTAGTGCCTATCTTCTGAAATTACTGAATATTCTAGTATTCATATCTATCTGTTCTATTCTAGAGTGACCATATGGCTATCTCCAAATGAGAACTATTACCATGTTCTACACTACCCTTCAAAAATGTTAAATAATGATAACAATCGTTCCAGAATTTTCGGTTACTCTATGTAACGACCCGGCCGATCCTTCCGTGAGGGTTACCCTGTTTCCCCTATTTCTGCATTTGTTATATATCACTATCTTGTTTTTGATGTGTTGGATCAGTTGGTTTGGGTCCGGAGCGGTTATGGTGAGAGTTTTTACGCATTTAACCTTTTAAAGTAGCCTAATAGTTGAGAAAGTCAACTGAGTGTTGACTTATTGGTAAACGACCTCGAAATGCGGATTTTATGGCTTGGATAGCTTCGTTAGGTTATTTGGGACTTAGGAGTGTGTTCAGAATGTTTTTGTGATGTCCGGTGTAGAATTAGGCTTGAATGGGCGAAAGTTAGTTTTTGGCGATTTCCGGTCGGCAGTGGAAAATAGGCTATTGGGGTCAAAATGGAATTCCGGAAATGGGAACAATTTCGTAATGTCATTTTGGATATGTCTGCAAAATTTCAGGTTAATCGGAGGTGTTTTGGTTGGTTTCGGCGTAGTTGGCGAAATTTAGAAGTTTCAAAGTTCTTAGGCTTGAATTTGATGTAAATTTGGTGTTTTCGTGTTGTTTTTGGTGTTTTGAAGGCTCGACTAAGTTTGAATGATGTTATGGGATATGTTGGTATGTTTGGTTGAGGTCTCGAGGGCCTCGGCTGTGTTTCGGATGGTCATCTGATCGATTTTGAGTTTGGAACTTGGCAGATGTTTCTGGTTTTTGTTGCAGAGACTTTTGTTCGTCGGTCTGAGTATGGTGTTCTACGCATTCGCGTTCAAGGGCACGCGTTCGCGAAGAAGAGTGGGGTGTTGGGGACCCCCAGGGGTTTTTGGCCTATGTGTTCGCGTGTCAGGGACGCGTTCGCGAAGGCCTGGGTAGGCAGTGCTTTGCGTTTGCGGGCTCGTGGTCGCGTTCGCATAGTGTAAATTATAGGCCTATTGGAAATTTTTCTATGCGAACGCAGTCATAGTGACACATTCGCGAAGAAGGAATTAATATAGCTGGGCAGAATGTTTAAAAAGGGCTGGGGTGCGAATTTGGTTTTCATTTCCTCCATTGTTGCATGCAAAATTGAAAGCTTTTGAAAAGAATTTGAAGGGAAATCAAAGGAAATCATTTGGAGGTAAGAATTTCAACTTCATAACACGTTTCTATGTCAATTCCTCAGTAACTAAACCACAAAAATTTTGGAAATTTAACCAAGTTGGGGAAGAAGGGTCCATGGGAAATTTATTTTCCTTTTGAGGATTTGAGTGGGCAATTGTGGTCCGATTTTAGTGGTCTTGGTATGTATAGAATCATGGGAGGATGAGGTTTCTAATGATGTAAAAATTATCGAATTCTGAGATGTGGGCCCGGGATTCGGGTTTGGCCGAATTTCGAGATTTTTTATTATATTGATATTTTTCAATTAGGTTGTGTTCCTTGAGTATATATTGATAATGTTAACTGGTTTTGGCTAGATTCAGAGCAATCGGGAGCCAATTTGAGGGGCAAAGGCATAGCGAACTAGTGTTGTGGCCCGGTAGAGGTAAGTAATGGTTATAAATCTTCTCCTGAGGGTATGGAACCCCGGACTGCATTACTTTCTCACTGAATTTGGAATGGCGCACATGTCGGATGACAAATATGTGGCGCGTACTGATTTTTGGATTTGACTAGGTCCTCTCCGCGGAGACTAATGAGTTACATATTTAATCAAAACCTTATGTTAAATCATGTTCTAAAGATTTGTGAAATATTTGGGCTATAAGCCGTGTTTGGGGCGTCGTGCCGATCTGTTTAGACCCTTTGAGGGCTTTTTACTGTTGTTTTCCTCACTACCTGTTGATGATTTTACTCAACATCATTGTGCATATTGTTTTATTGAAACTCAACATGATTTACACTATATGAGCATTAAAATGATGTCCTCGGGTCGAGTACCATGTTTTACTACTTCGCCCAAGGGGCTTTTTCGAGTGGTCCCGACGAGTGTGGCCGAGGGCCAAGAGTGATGGTGAGGTGCTGAGTGATATTAGCGCTTGGGCTGGAGGAGCCCCTCCGGAGTTTGTACACACCCCCAGTGAGCGCACCGAGTGCGAGTGATGAGTGATTGAGAGGCTTGAGTGACTGTGAGGTGTTGAGTGATTGTGAGATGCTGAGGGATTGTGAGTCATGCCCGAGGGGCTTATTATGAAACATTTTTTTGCCCGAGGGGATACTATGATTTACTACATTCATTTGCATACCAAATCCTTGTTCTAAAGTTGTTAAAAATGTGCATTCTTTAAAGGACTTTTATGAAGTTGATTTTCAAGGCATGATGATTTCGTATATCTATGTTATACTATTGGAAAGTAAGGTTGTGGATATTGTGACTTGATGGCATTGATTTTTATGTGTTTCCTTGCTACTTAGACTTGATTTATTTTCATTACAACTGAGTTGGCGTACTCACATTACTCCCTGCACCTCTGTGTGCATATTCAAGAGCAGATATCGAGCATTAGCTTTTATTTCGTAGCAGAGCCAGATCGTGGGACATAGAGGTAGCTGTTCAGCGTTCACAGCATCTCTATTTTCCGGCACCAGGAGCAGCCCCAGCTCAACAACTGCTCCGGTTCAGGATTATGTGGTCCCTGCTATGCCTGAGGACGAACATCGCATGTTGGAGAGATTAAGCAGACTTCAGCCTCCGACTTTAAGCAGTACAGAGAGCGAGGATGCCCAGGGATTTCTAGATAGGTGCCAGAGGATACTGCACACCGCGGGTATTCTCGAAACCAGTGGGGTCTCGTTTGTTACATTTCAATTTGCGGGTGCTGCCTTTACCTGGGTGGGAGCCCTTCGAGAGGTGTAGACCGGTTGGTTCAGCACCCCTTACCTGGCAGCAGTTCTCTATGATATCTTTGGAGAAGTATGTTCCTCAGTTTCATAGAGAGGAGCATCGTAGGTAGTTTGAGCAGCTGCGGCAGGGAGAGTTATCAGTCACTCAGTACGAGATGAGATTTTCCGATTTGGCTAGGCATGCTTCTGAGATCATCCCTACTGATAGGGAAAGGGTAAGGAGGTTTGTAGATGGTCTTACTTATCAGCTTCGGTTGTTTATGACCCGGGAGAGAGTATTGGGTACTTCATTCGAGCAGGTTGTTGACATAGCTCGAGATATTGAGTATGTTCGCCGCCAGGAGCGGCAGGAGAGAGAGGACAAGAGGCCACGTGGTTCGGGTAGTTCCAGTGGTTCTCCCTTCAAGGGACAATTTCAGCAGGGTCGGGGCCGTTCATTCAGGCCTCCTCAGTCAGGCCGCCCAGCATATAGTGGTGCATCTTCGGGGAAGGGTCCCCGTGGTTCTCAGTCAGACCGTACTTCACTTGGTGCTCTCCCAGCTCAGAGTGCAGATCGAGCACCTCCAGTTCAGGTTTCATATATACAGGAGTCTTCCAGTGGCCGTACAGGTGCTAGGGGTTTCTATCAGTCCCCGCATCCAGCTCCAGCTAGTTGTTTTAAGTGTGGAGAGTTCGGGCACGGGTGGAGGAAGTGTCCCCGCCGTTCCGGTGGATCTTCTCAGTAGAGGGGCCATCCCTCGACTTCTGCTCCAGTCACTTTACCACCCGCCCAGGTAGCCAGGGATGGTGGTCAGTCAGCTAGAGGCCGCCCTAGAGGGGGAGGTCGATCAGGGGGAGTTCAGGCTCGTATGTATGCATTTCCAGCTAGGCCAGATGTTATGGCCTCAGATGCCATGATTGCAGGTATTGTTTCAGTTTGTTGCCGTGATGACTTGGCTTTATTTGACCCTGGTTCTACATATTCCTATGTTTCTTCATATTTTGTCTGTTTTCTGGATATGCCCCGTGAGTCTCTAGTCACCTCTGTTCGTGTGTCGATTCCGGTGGGCGATACTGTTGTTGTGGACCGTGTGTATCGGTCGTGAACATATCTATTGGGGGTCTAGAGACCCGAGTGGACCTATTGTTACTCAGCATGGTCGATTTTGACGTGATTTTGGGCATGGATTGGTTATCTCTGTGCCATGTTGTTCTTGATTTTCACGCTAAGACCGTGACCTTAGCTATGCCGGGGTGTCCGAGGGTTGAGTGGAGAGGTTCTTCCGAGTATATGCCTAGCAGGGTGATTTCTTACCTGAAGGCTCAGCGCATGGTTGAGAAAGGATGTTTATCTTATTTGGCCTTTATGAGGGATGTCGGTTGTGAGACTCCCGCCATTGATTCATTTTTTGTGGTTCGTGATTTTTCGGATGTGTTTCCTGCAGACCTTCCAGGGATGCCACTTGACAGGGATATTGATTTTGGTATTGACCTGGTGCCAGGCACCCAGCCTATTTATATTCCGCCATATCGTATGACACCAGCGGAGCTAAAGGAATTGAAGGAGAAGCTTTAGGAACTCCTGGATAAGGGGTTCATTCAGCCTAGTGTGTCACCTTGGGGTACACCAGTGTTGTTCGTGAAGAAGAAGGATGGGTCCATGCATATGTGTATTGACTACCGCCAGTTGAATAGGGTTACGGTGAAGAACCGGTATGCCTTTCCCCGCATTGATGATTTGTTTGACCAGTTTCAGGGAGCCAGAGTGTTTTCCAAGATTTATTTGAGATTTGGGTATCATCAGTTGAGGATTCGGGATTCTGATATTCCGAAGACTGCTTTCAGGACCAGATATGGTCATTATGAGTTCTTGGTTATGTCGTTTGGGCTGACCAATGCCCCAGCTGCGTTCATGCAATTGATGAACAGCGTGTTTCAGCCTTATCTTGATTCCTTCGTCATTTTGTTCATTGATGACATCCTGGTTTATTCTCGTAGCCAGGAAGAGCATGCTCAGCATTTGAGGGTTGTGTTGCAGAGATTGAGGGAGGAGAAGCCTTATGCTAAATTCTCCAAGTGTGAGTTTTGGCTTGGTTCGGTAGCTTTCTTGGGGCACTTGGTGTCTAGTGAGGGGATTCAGGTTGATCCGAAGAAGATAGAGGCGGTGCAGGGTTGGCCCAGACCGTCCTCAGCTATAGAGATTAGGAGTTTCCTTGGTTTGTCGGAATATTAACGTCACTTTGTGGAGGGATTCTCTTCGATTGCTTCGCCTTTGACCAGATTGACCCAGAAGGGTGCTCTATTAAGATGGTCTGATGAGTGTGAGGAGAGCTTTCAGAAGCTCAAGTCAGCATTGACTACATCTCTAGTACTAGTTTTGCCTACTGGTTTGGGTTCTTGCACAGTTTATTGTGATGCTTCTAGAGTTGGCTTGGGAGCGGTATTGATGCAGGACGGTAGGGTGATTTCCTACGCGTCCAGACAGTTGAAGGTGCACGAGAAGAATTATCCAGTGCATGATCTTGAGTTAGTTGCCATTGTTCATGCTTCGAAGATTTGGCGCCATTATTTGTATGGAGTGAAGTGTGAGATTTTCACTAATTATCGCAGTTTGCAGTATCTGCTGAGGCAGAAAGACTTGAATTTGTGTCAGAGGAGATGGTTAGCACTCCTCGAGGATTATGACCTCACTATCTTATATTATCCGGGGAAGGCCAATGTAGTGGCCGATGACTTGAGTCGCAGAGCAGAGAGTTTGGGGAGTTTAGCTTACCTTCCAATAGCAGAGCGGCCATTAGCTCTTGATGTTCAGGCCTTAGCAGGTCAGTTGGTGAGATTGGATCTATTAGAGCCCCCGTGGGTGTTGGCTTTTTTAGCCTCCAGGTCTTCTCTTTACGATCAGATTAGAACACGCCAGTATGATGATCCATATTTTCTTATTCTTCAAGATAGGGTCCGTCGCGGTGATGCCAGAGATGTGGTTATTGGTGATGATAGGGTCATGAGGATGCAAGGACGGATTTGCGTGCCCAATGTAGATGGGATTCGAGATTTGATTCTAGCAGAGGCTCATAGTTCGCGGTATTCTATCCATCTGAGTGCCGCGAAGATGTATCAGGATTTGAGGCAGCATTATTGGTGGAGGAGAATGAAGAAGGATGTTGTGGAGTTTGTGGCTCGGTGTCTCAACTGTCAGCAGGTCAATTATGAGCACCAGAGACCTGATGGATTGCTTCAGAGGTTTGATATTCCGGAGTGGAAGTGGGAGCGGATCACCATGGACTTCGTAGTTGGACTCCCACGGACTTCGAGGAGGTTTGATGCTATATGGGTTATTGTGGATCGGCTGACCAAGTCCGTGCACTTCATTCATGTTGGTACTACGTATTCATCGGAGAGGTTAGCTGAGATTTATATCAGGGAGATTGTCCGATTGCATGGGGTTCCAGTTTCTATCATTTCCGACAGAGGCACTCAGTTCACATCTCAGTTCTGGAGAGTCGTGCAGAGAGAGTTGGGTGCTCAAGTTGAGTTGAGCACAGCGTTTCTTCCTCAGACCGACGGGCAGTCGGAGCATACCATTCAGATTTTGGAGGATATGTTGCGTGCTTGTATGATTGACTTTGGTGGTTCATGGGATCAGTTTCTGCACTAGCGGAGTTTGCATATAATAATAGCTATCAGTCGAGTATTCAGATGGCTCCGTATGAGGCTTTGTATGGTAGGAGATGTTGGTCTTCGGTTGGTTGGTTTGAGCCGGGCGAGGTCAAGCTATTGGGCACAGACTTGGTTCAGGATGCTTTGAGTAAGGCAAAGTTGATTCAGGAGCGGCTTCGCACGGCGCAGTCTAGGCAGAAGAGTTATGCGGACTAGAAGGTCCGAGATGTGTCTTTCATGGTTGGGGATAAGGTGTTGCTGAAGGTGTCACCCATGAAGGGTGTTATGAGATTCGGGAAGAGAGGGAAGCTGAGTCCTAGGTTCATTGGGCCATTTCAGGTACTTCAAAGGGTTGGGGAGGTGGCTTATAGGCTTGATATGCCTCCCAGTTTATCGAGTACTCATCCAGTATTCTATATTTCAATGCTCCGAAAGTATGTTCGTGACCCTTCCCATGTTTTGGACTTTAGCACGGTTCAGCTCGAGGGTGATATGTCATATGAGGTGGAGCCAATGGCTATTCTGGATCGACAGGTCAGGAAGCTCAGATCTAAGGATATAGTTTCAGTAAAGGTTCAGTGGAGAGGGCAGTCGGTGGAGGATACCACCTGGGAGACCGAGCGGGAGATGCGGGAAAGATTTCCTCACTTATTTGGGACTCCAGGTATGTTCTAGACCCATTCGAGGACGAACGTTTGTTTAAGAGGGGGAGGATGTAACGACTCAGCCGGTCGTTCTATGAGGTTTACCTTGTTTCCCCTAATTTTGCATTTTTTATATATCGCTATCATGTTTTTGATGTGTTGGATCAGTTAGTTTGGGTCCGGAGTGGTTATGGTGAGAGTTTTTAGGCATTTAGCCTTTTTAAGTAGCCTAATAGTTGAGAAAGTCAACTGAGAGTTGACTTATTGGTAAACGACCTTGGAATGCGGATTTTATGGCTCGGATAGCTTCGTTAGGTGATTTTGGACTTAGGAGTGTGTTCAGAATGTTTTTGTGATGTCCGGTGTAGAATTAGGCTTGAATGGGCGAAAGTTAGCCTTTGGCGAGTTCGGGTCGGCAGAGGAAAATAGGCTATCGGAGTCGGAATGGAATTCCGGAAGTAGGAACAGTTTCGTAATGTCATTTTGGATATGTCTGCAAAATTTTAGGTTAATCGGAGGTGTTTTGGTTGGTTTCGGCGTAGTTGGCGAAATTTAGAAGTTTCAAAGTTCTTAGGTTTGAATTTGATGTAAATTTGGTGTTTTCGTGTTTTTTTTTGTGTTTCGAAGACTCGACTAAGTTTTAATGATGTTATGGGATATGTTGGTATGTTTGGTTGAGGTACTGAGGGCCTCGGGTGTGTTTCGGATGGTTATCGAATTGATTTTGAGTTTGGAACTTGGCAGATTTTCTGGTTTTTGTTGCAGAGACTTTTGTTCATCGCGTTCACGGGTGGGAGGCCGCGTTCGCAAAGAAGAGTGGGGGGTTGGGGACCCCCGGGGGTTTTTGGCCTATGCGTTCGCGTGTCAGGGACACGTTCGCGAAGGCCTGGGTAGGCAGTGCTTCGCGTTTGCGGGCTCGTGGTTGTGTTCGCATAGTGTAAATTATAGGCTTGTTGGAAATTGCTCTATGCGAACGCGGTCATAGTGACTCATTTGCGAAGAAGGAATTAATATAGCTGGGCAGAATGTTTAAAAAGGGCTGGGGTGCGAATTTGGTTTTCATTTCCTCCATTTCAACGTCATAACATGTTTCTATGTCAATTCCTAAGTAATTAAACCACAAAAACTCAGGAAATTTAACCAAGTTGGGGAAGAAGGGTCCGTGGGAAATTTATTTTCCTTTTAAGGATTTAAGTGGGCAATTGTGGTCCGATTTTAGTGTTCTTAGTATGTATAGAATCGTGGGAGGACGAGGTTTCTAATGATGTAAAAATTATTGAAATCCAAGATGTGGGCCTGGGGCTCAGGTTTGGTCGAATTTCAATATTTTTTATTATATTGATATTTTTCGATTGGGTTGTGTTCCTTGAGTATATATTGATAATGTTAACTAGTTTTGGCTAGATTCGGAGCATTTGGGAGCCAATTTGAGGGGCAAAGGCATAGGGACTAGTGTTGTGGCCCGGTAGAGGTAAGGAATGGTTATAAACTTGTCCTGAGGGTATTGAACCCCGGACTGCATTATTTTCTCACTGAATTTGGAATGGCGCACATGCCGGATGGAAAATATGTGGCGCGTACCAATTTTTGGATTGCACTAGGTCCTCTCCGTGGAGACTAATGAGTTGCATATTTACTCAAAACCTTATGTTAAATCATGTTCTAAAGATTTGTGAAATTTGGCTATAAGCCGTGTTTGAGGCCTCATGCCGATCTGTTTAGACCCTTTGAGGGCTTTTTACTACTGTTTTCCTCACTACCTGTTGATGATTTTACTCAGCATCATTATGCATACTGTTTTATTGAAACTCAGCATGATTTACACTACATGAGCATTAAAATGATGTCTTCGGGTCGAGTACCCTGTTTTACTACTTCGCCCAAGGGGATTTTCGAGTGGTTCCACCGAGTGTGGCCGAGATCCAAGAGTGATGGTGAGGTGCTGAGTGATATTAGCGCTTGGGCTGAAGGAGACCCTCCGGAGTCTGTACACACCCCCAGTGAGCGCACCCAGTGCGAGTGACGAGTGATTGGGAGGCTTGAGTGACTGTGAGGTGTTGAGTTATTCTGAGGTGCTGAGGGATTGTGAGGCATGCCCGAGGGGCTGATTATGAAACATGTTTTTGCCTGAGGGGTTACTATGATTTACTACATTCATTTGCATACCAAATCCTTGTTCTAAAGTTGTTAAAAATGTGCATTCTTTAAAGGAATTTTATGAAGTTGATTTTCAAGGCATGATGATTTCGTATTTCTATGTTATACTATTGGAAAGTAAGGTTGTGTATATTCTGACTTGATGGCATTGATTTTTATCTGTTTCCTTGCTACTTAGACTTGATTTATTTTCATTACTACTGAGTTGGCGTACTCACATTATTCCCTGCACCTCTTTGTGCAGATTCAGGAGCAGATATCGAGCATTAGCTTTTATTTCGCAGCGGAGCCGGATCGTGGGACATAGAGGTAGTTGTTCAGAATTCGCAGCATCTCTGTTTTCCCTTCCTGATGTATTTAGCTTTGATTCGGAGTTTTGTATTATAATAGTTTATTTTGGCTTATTTCACTAGATGCTTATGACTTGTTGGCTCCGGGTTTTGGGGATGGCAGTACTGTATAAAATTGGCCTATTATATTAAGTAATTTTTTTGTATATTGTTATGAAATGCTTGAAACTTATATGGGATTTTCAAAATAAATTGTGAACATGCGATAGTCGGCTAGCCTAGTTCCACGATAGGCGCCATCACGGCCGATTAGGATTTGGGGTCGTGACACTCTAATCCCAGCTTGATCCTGATATCCTATCCTTCTCTTAAATTATTTCAGTTAGCTCCCATAGGGCATAATTGATATTGGTACAGACAATTGTAGATATCTCTGTTACCGTTGAAAGTAACTAAAAATACTTATATTTCTCTGCCAGAATTATAAATACTGGTAATCTTTATTAACTTGATACCTCGTACCCTTCTTTATCTTGCTTCTTTTACTTGTTAAAACTCATATTTACCATTTGATTCTCTTATTTATTTTTACCATGTGGGTAGATAGATATTATTTTTTTAGAGGTCCTTATTAAGAAACTAACACATCTTAGCACACACATGATCTGCTGAAGCCCTCACATTTACTCATCATAAGCATGATGCAAAATTGAGTTCCTCTGTCTCAACTCTTCCACAGCCACATTGCAATCTCTTGCCATCCATCTTTCTAGATGTATGCATCGTCGTATTATAAATAAGATAGAATTGAGGAAATTGAGTGCTTACGATTGAGCTCTACCACACGATCTAGAGTAAGAAGAAAGATTAACAATCCTAAATGCCCTGTAGCCTCTTGCTTAAAAGTGTGGTGCACAACACACCCATAAACAAGACTCTACTACACACGGCTCATAGACTACCCCTAGGACAGACCTGCTCCGATACCAAGTTTGTCACGACCCAAACTAGAGGATCATGACTAGCACCCGGGCCATACTTGTCGAGCACCAACGTACATTTTATCTAACCTTCTTATTATCTTTAAAGGATAACGAGATCAATATAAATGGTAGATATGGATCATGAACATATATCACATGACATGACAAGATTGTGAAGAAACTACATAAAAGGTACGAGCTACAACACTTCCATGAAAGACTATACAACAAAAATTAGCCAACAAGGCATACCAAACTATACATGAGTCGACAGCTGTCTATGAGCCTCTAAAAGAGCATAAGTAATGCAACATAGCCAGAACAGGGCCCCGACATACCCATAATATCTATAACAAAAATGCATACCAAGACCACGACAAGTCTGTAGAAGGGATTCCGCCTATAACCGCTGAACTGGAAAGCTTATTATGGTGGGGGAGCTTAGTCGTCAGTACGAATAAAGTACTGAGTACGTAAGGCAGGAAAGCATAAATAAGAACAGTAATGTAAAGAGATATCTAAGAGATACAAACTATAGCATTTGAGTGCTTCTAAGAGACATTAACATGAAATGCATGATACATATATACACATAATCTTTTTAAACATCCGCCTCTGTGGGCATCATCATCATCATAGAACATTCGCCTCTGTGGGAATCATCATCATCTTATCATACCCGGCCTCAAAGAAGACTCGATAAACCCAACTAATTAGTGGTTGCAGAATAGGTGCCATACCCGACCGACTATAGCGCGGCTCGGTAGAGTAAAATAGATACATATATATAATTCATGCAAGACTCATTGGAATCATGTTCTGAACATTTCAGAGCGATGTAAGGTCAATATTCTCCGTACACATAATTAGAGATAAATCTTTATCGAGAATATTATAAGAATTAGGAAGTACCAACAACATTGATAACATAAGAATAAGAGGAGCAACCTTAACATCAATTGTTCCATAAGAAGGGAAACAATGTAAGTACTGCTATCTTCTAAGAGTAGAGTATCTTTGGAAGCTCGTTCATTGCAATATGTACAATCGCAGTCATGCAAAAGAAGGAAAGAGATAGCCTCACCTACCTTGTATATACTTCCCCAACCTCAAGCTACGTAAATTTCACAACTCCTTAATCTACAATAGGAGAAACGACACTATCATTATCGTTTAAGCGTCATAACTATTATGTATCGACCACAACCTATTTTACGATGAAACAGACAGAACCTATCCTATTTATATGACTTTACACAAGTCAAAACAATCACCAAACAGCCCAACCAAAATCAATAATAATCATATTGATCCTCCCAAAACAGTCCACACACAACCTAATCACTTCACACATAAGACGACAACGTAGTCATGTCAAACGACCCGGAAATGTTACAACGAATGACCAGATCACAAACCTACATCTATATGGTTTTTCTCCACACTATTACTCCTCCAAAACTCCAAAAAATAGTAGTAAAACACGCAGCCCAACAACAACACAAAACAGTCCGCTACAAGACAAATAACTCGAACTCACTGCTTCCCATCACCGTCCTGTGAGTTCTAACTATTAGGAAACATATTTATCAGCCTTCCTTGATATTTAAACACTTAAATACCGACATTAGAATTTTCTTAACTATGAAGTACCTTCCAAAACTCTAACTACAAAGAAAAAAGAGAGGCGGTATAATGGCACTTACGCCGTAGGGATCATTTTGATGTTATTGCTTCTCGATTTCTTGCCCGGAATGATAATCTTCTTTGAAACCCTAGAATATAGCTTGAGTTATTTTTATGGGTGTTCTCTGGTCGTTTTATTCTGAATAATAAAGAGAAATCCGACCTAAGGTTTATATATATCAAGTTTGGAAAAGTCAAAGAGGTGCTAGCTTGGCACTCTAGGATTGGTCCATCTTCCGACGCTTATATCTTTTTATCCTAATGTCGTATGAACGAACGGTTAAGAGAGTTGAAAACTAAATTCCAATACCTTCAGTTTGGTATATTATATGTCCCAATAAGACCTCATATAGAATATTAAATGTATTGCTCAAAAAGCTCTAATGACCCACTTACTTGTCACTTATGATGTATGCGCAGTCTCGCGAAACTGCAAATATCTCTCTACTCCTACGTCGTATCGATGAACGGTTTAATGCATTGGAAACTAGACTCATAGATCTTAAATTTGGTTGGTAGATCATCTAATAGCTCCAAGTATATTGGGAGAAAATATCATTTACTTTTGTTCCACAACTTTCTTGACTTCAAAATGTAGAACACAACTATCATACGATAAAAATTAACTCATAGCATAACCTCCTTATCATATAATGAACCATAGTCTCACCCTAAAGTACATGTTATAACATTCCAAACTCGTCAACTTTCGACGAAACTTATTTTCTTCAATTAGTTTAGCTTCTAAGCTTTCCAACCCTCTTGGTACTCGTTATTCATGATCTTAAATATTTGGAACCTCCAATGTAACATGATTAACATACTTTATATTCCATCAAATATAATCTTATTTCTGAGCTTACATTAATTGACTTACGATGTACTCTCACGTACGAAAACATAGGGTGTAACAGCTGAAGTTTTCAACCCTTAATTTGCAAACCTAGCATCAAACTCTAATGAGATAAGAAGGTTTTTTCAAAATAGTAGGTTATGGGCCCCAATTCATGTGGTGACTTGGCCACAAAATCCTCTAATTGTGCCACCAAGTTTCACGACCCCAAATCCTAAGGTGGCCGTGATGGCGCCTATCATGGAACTAAGCTAGCCAACCATTTCAGATTATCAATATATTTCATAATTTCCCAAAATTAGTAGATTTTAAAATAGCAGAATGAGATGAAACAAAATACACACTTCCCCAAAACCTGGAGTCAACTGTCATGAGCATCTAGAACTATAAATACGATGTACAACAAGGTGACTCGCTACTACAAAGCCTGGAGTACAAAGACAAAACTATGAACTGAGGAAAAGAAAGGAGGTGAGATGGGGACGCTGAGCAGCTACCTCGATCCTTGAACACCTTCAAGCGAGTTCGAAAATCAACTAGTGAGATAGTCTGGTACCTGGATCTGCACAGAGAGGTGCAGGGAGTAACGTGAGTACGCCAACTCAGTAAGTAATCAATGTAACTAAAAACTTGAGTGTAGTGACGAGCAATTAAATCATGTAAAACCATAAAATGAATGACAGTGGAAATGAATAAATCAAGTCAGGAATCTACAATTCCGAATATTTCATAAAACTTCGGTTTCCATTTAAAAATCTCATATAAAAATATTTATTATCGGAGGCTCATTGTAAAGAGGAGTGAAAACAACATTTTCATAAATATAAGCCCCTTGGGCACAATATCACTCACAATAAAGCCTCTCGGGCAAGCCTCTCAGTCACTCGTGACTCCACTAGCAGTATCTCATGATGTCACTTAAACGATCGTACTCAGCAAGTACCATGAATACACACAACTATTTTTGCAGGCAGCCTGATCCAATATGTACATTTCTGCGGCATGCAACCCGATCTATATACAATATATATATATTGTTGCGACGTGCAACCCGGCCCATATATAATCTATATTGTTGCGGCGCCCAGCCCAATCCATATGTAATATATAACATATATATATTGTTGCGGCGTGCAGCCCGTCCCATAACTATCCTCACATACTCAGCGCTCCGCCTAACACATATATATTGTTACGGCGTACAGCCCGATCAATAGCTATCCTCACATACTCGGCTCTCGCCCTGACTCAGTCACCCTTAAAAGCCACTTGGGCAATTCATCTCAACTCACAGGACTCAGCCCAAAATATTTTTCAGAGTTTTCAAAGTAGTGTGATAATAGTGAAAATAACAACAAGTAGAAAACATGATTGAGTTCACAATTGTTCTATCAGGATAGTTGTAGAATAGAGTAAAAGTACCCCTGAGGGTCTAAACAGGTCATCACAAGGCCCCAAACATGGAAAATACCCCTAAGGGTCTAAACAGGTCGGCACAAGGCCCCAATCATGGAAAATACCCCTGAGAATCTAAATAGATCGGCACAAGGCCCCAAATAGGCTCACATCCCATAAACAAGTATAAATTTCTGAAAGACAGGATGTCGTAAGGTTTCAAATAGAATACGCAGCTAATAGTCACTACGGGATGGACCAAGTCACAATCCTTATCAATGCACGCCCCCACGCTCGTCACCTAGCATGTGCATCACCTCATTTATCAACACAATATCAAATAACAGGGTGCCATACCCTCAGGTTTTGAGTTACAATCATTACTTACCTCAAAACAGCCCAAAAGCTACTCCGAAATGCGCTTGCCCCTCGAATTGGCTCCCAAATGCTCCGAATCTAACCAAAATCAGATTAACATCATCAGTATACGCTAACGAAACAAAACCCAATCGAAAGATATAAATTTTAACATAATTATCGAAATTCTACCAAATCCGAGACCCGGACCCACATCTCGGAATTCTATAAAATTTACATCACTAGAATCCTCATCCTCACAAGATCCTACACATAGCAAGAACACCACAATCGGACCATAATTTCCCACTCAAATCACTAAAAGAATTTTCCAAAGTTCCTCTCATTTTTCCCAATGTTTCTACTTTAATTCCTCAAATTTCAAGCCTAATCCGTCACAAAATAACATAGAAACGAGTTTTTAATCCGAGAACTTACCTCCACTGAAGGCCCTCGAATTCCTCCTTCAATTTGCTCTCAACTAGCTCGCCCCGCATGCTACAATGGAAGAAATGCCCAAAATTTTGCGGAGGCACTTATTTATAATTTCTGTCTAGTTAGTCCGCACCTGCGGACCATTTTTCTCACCTGTGGACATGCACCTGCGGTCTCAGGTGCGCACCCGCAAAAATCCACTAACAGTCTAATTCTCGCACCTGCGGCGCCTCACCCGCACCTGCGGCTTCGAAGGTGCGGCCCATGCCTCGCACCTGTGGACTCCTCCATCCTGGCCTCTTCTCGCACTTGCACAATGGTCATTGCACCTGCAGCCATCGCACCTGTGGCTCCCCATCCGCAGGTGTGGCCACACCAGTAAAACAACACCAGCAGTTATTTTGCTGCAAATTCCTAAGTCCAAACCTCCGCTAACCATCCGAAATCCATCCCGAGCCCCTCGAGGCCCCAACCAAACATACCAACACAACCCATAACCTCATTCAAACTTAGTCGAGCCTTCAAAACACCAAAAATGATGCAAAAACATTAAAATCACATCAAAGTCAAGCCTATGAACTTTGAAATTTCTAAATTTTGCCAATGATGCCGAAACCAACCAAAACACATCCGATTGACCTGAAATTTGCACACATAACCAAAATGATATTACGAACCTGCTCAAACTGTCAGAATTCCATTCGGACCCTGATATCCTATTTTCCCCTGCCGATCAAAAATTGCCAAAAACTAACTTTCGCCAATTCAAGCCTAATTCTACACCGGACATCAAAATTTCATTCCGAACACACTCCTAAGTCCCAAATCACCTAACGAAGCTATCTGAGCCATAAAATATACATTTCGAGGTCGTTTACTAATAAGTCAACTCCCAGTTGACTTTTTCAACTATTAAGCTACTTTAAGAGACTAAGTGTCTCTGTTCTCACCACGACCACTCCGAACCTGAATCAACCGACCCAACAAAACATAAATAGACTAAGCAACATATGATAAAGTAGAAATGATGGAAACGGGTTAATCACACAGAATGACCGGCCGGGTCTTTACATCCTCCCCCTCTTAAAAAAACGTTCGTCCTCGAACTAGTCTAGAAATATACTTGGAGCCTCAAATAAGTGAGGATATTTGTACCGCATCTCCCGCTCGGTCTCCCAGGTGGCATCCTCCATCGGTTGTCCTCTCCACTGAACCTTCACTGAATCTAAATCCTTAGACCTCAGATTTCTTCCTTGACGAGCCAAAATAGCCACTGGCTCTACCTCATATGACATATCACCCTCGAGATGAACCGCACTACAGTCCAAAACATGAGGCGGGTCACCAACATACTTCCAGAGTATCGAAACATGGAACACTGGATGAATACTCGATAAGCTGGCAAGGCAAGTCTATAAGCCACCTCCCGAATCCTCTGAAGCACCTCAAAAGGCTCAATAAACTGGGGACTCAGCTTTCCCCTCTTCACGAACCTCATAACACCCTTCATGGGTGACACCTTCAGCAGAAACTTCTCCCCAATCATGAAAGACACATCTTGGACCATCCGGTCCGCATAACTCTTCTGCCTAGACTACGCCGTGCGAAGCGTCTCCTGAACCAATTTCACATTACCCAACGCATCCTGAACCAAGTCTGTGCCCAATAGCCTAGGCTCGCCCGGCTCAAACCAACCAGCCGGAGATCTGCACCTCCTACCATATAAAGCCTCATACAGATCCATTTGGATACTCGACTGATAACTATTATTATATGCAAACTCCACGAGTGGCAGAAACTGGTCCCATGAACCCCCAAAATCAATGACACAGGCATGTAACATATCCTCCAAAACCTGAATAGTACACTCCGACTGCCCGTCGGTCTAAGGATGAAACGTTGTGCTTAACTCAACCTGAGTACCCAACTCTCTCTGTACTGCTCTCCAAAAATGAGATGTGAACTGAGTACCTCTGTCAGAAATGATAGAAGCTGGAACCCCATGCAACCGGACAATCTCCCTGATATAAATATAGCTAACCGCTCCGAAGAATACGTAGTGCCAACAGGAATGAAGTGCACGGACTTGGTCAGCCGATCCACAATAACCCATATAGCATCAAACCTCCTCGAAGCCCGTGGGAGTCCAACTACGAAGTCTATTTGTGATTTGTTCCCATTTCCACTCCGGAATATCTAATCTCTAGAGCAATCCACCTGGTCTCTGGTGCTCATACTTCAACTACTGAAAGTTTAGACACCGAGCCACAAACTCAAAAATATCTCTCTTCATCCATCTCAACCAATAATACTGTCTCAGATCCTGATACATCTTTGCGGTACCCGGATAGATGGAATACCGCGAACTATGGGCCTCATCTAGAACCAAATCTTGAAGACCATCCACATTGGGCACGCAAATACGACCCTGAATCCTCATGAACCCATCATCACCAATAACCACATCTCTGGCATCACCGCAACAGACGATGTCCTGAAGAACGAGCAAGTGTGGATCATCATACTAGCCTGCTCTAATCTGATCATAAAGAGGAGACCTAGAGGCTACACAAGCCAATACACACGGGGCCTCTGATAGATCCAATCTCACCAACTGACCAGCTAAAGCATGAACATCAAGTGCTAAAGGTCGCTCTGCTACTGGAAGGTAGGCTATGCTCTCCAAACTTTCTGCCCTGCGACTGAGGGCATCGGCCACTACATTGGCCTTCCCCGGATGATATAAAATAATGAGGTCATAGTCCTTGAGAAGCTCCAACCACCTCCTCTGACGCAAATTCAAATCTTTCTGCTTAAGCAGATGATGAAAACTACGGTGATCAGTCAAAATCTAATGCACTCCATATAAATAATTACGCCAAATCTTCAAGGCATGGACAATAGTTGCTAGCTCAAGATCGTGCATGGGATAATTCTTCTCGTGCACCTTCAACTGTCTGAATGCGTAGGCAATCACCCTACCGTCCTGCATCAAAACCGCTCCAAGGCTAATTCTCGAGGCATCACAATAAACTGTATAAGAACCTGAATCTGTAGGCAAAACCAACACCGGAGCTGTAGTCAAAGCTAACTTGAGCTTATGAAAGCTCTCCTCACATTCCTCAGTCCACCTAAGCTGAGCACCCTTCTGGATCAGTCTGGTAATAGGTGCTGCAATAGATGAAAATCCCTCTATGAAACGGCGATAGTACCTTCCAAACCAAGGAAACTGAGAATCTCAGTAGCTGATGACGGTCTAGGTCAGCTCTGCACCACCTCTACCTTCTTCGGATCAACCTGAATACCCTCACTGGACACCATGTGCCCCAAGAATGCTACTGAAGCAAGCCAGAAGTCACACTTCAAAAATCTTGCATACAATCTCTTCTCTCTCAAGGTCTGAAGCACAACTCTCAAATGCTACTCATGATCCTCCCAAGATCGGGAATATACCAAGTTATCGTCAATAAACACGATGAAGAAAGAATCCAGATAAGGCTGGAACACACTGTCCATCAAGTGCATAAAGGCCGCTGGGGCATTGGTCATCCCAAATGACATAACCAGAAACTCATAATGACACTATCTAGTCCTGAAAGCAGTCTTCGGGATGTCTGGCCCCGGAATCTTCAAATGATGATAGGCGGAATGCACGTCAATTTTGGAAAATACCCTGGCACCCTGCAACTGATCAAACAAGTCATCTATACGAGGCAAGGGATATAGGTTCTTCACCGTAACTCTGTTCAGCTGCCGATAATCAATACACATACTATAGAACCATCCATCTTCTTTACAAACAACACTGGTGCACCCCAAGGTGACAGACTAGGCCGAATGAAACCCTTATCTAGGAGTTCCTGAAGCTGCTCGTTTACTTCCTTTAGCTACGCTGGTGTCATACGATAAGGTGCAATTAAAATAGGTTGAGTGTCTGGCACCAGATCAATACCAAAATCAATGTCCCTGTCAAGTGGCATGCCTGGCAGGTCTGGAGGAAACACGTCTGGAAAGTCATGGACCACAGGAACCGAATCAATAGTGGGAGTCTCACCACTGACATACCTCACAAAATCTAGATACGATAAACACCCCTTCTCAACCATACATTGAGGCTTCAGGTAAAAAATCACCTTGCTAGGCACATAATCAGAAGAACCTCCCCACTCAACCCTCGGAGAACCTGGCATAGCTAAGGTCACGATCTTAGCATGACAATCAAGAACGGAATGACACGGAGATAACCAATCCATGCCCAATATCACATTAAAATCGATCAGCTGAGCAACAGTAGGTTCACTCGGGTCTCCAGACCCCCAATAGATATCACACATGACCGATAAACACGGTCCAGTACAACGGTATCACCCACCGGAGTCGAGACATGAACAGATGTAACTAAAGATTAACGGGGCATATCTAGAGAATGGGCAAAATATGAAAGAACATAGGAATCTGTAGAACTAGGGTCAAATAAAGCCAAAGCATCTCGGAAACAGACTGAGACAGTACCTGCTATCACTGCATCGGAGGCCATAGCATCTAGCCTGGCTGGAAAGTCATACATACAAGCCTTACCTCCACCTGCTCGACCTCCCCCTATAGGGTAGCCTTTAGCTGACTGGCTACCACCCCTGGCTGCTTGGGTGGGTGGTGAAGTAACTAGAGTTGAAGTCAAAGGTTGGATTCTCAACTGAGATGGACCTCCAAGAAGATGAGGAAACTGCCTCCTCATATGCCCCGAACTCTCCACACTCATAACAACTCCCTGGAGCTGGAGACTGGACTGAAAAGGACCCCTGGCATCAGAATGGCCACTAGGAGAACCATGTATAGAAGAACCCTGAACTGATGGTGCTCGAGCTGCACTCTGGGATGGAAGGGAACCGAAAGAAGAACAGTCTGGCTGAGAACCGCGGGGACCATGTCCCGAAGGTGCACCACTATGGGTTGGGCGACCTGACCGAGGAGGCCTGAATGAACAGCCTCTACCATGCTGAGATTGCTCCCTAAAAAGAGCACCACTAAAACCACCCGATCCATGAGGATTCTTGGCCTCCCTCTCTACCCGCTCCTGGCGGCGAACCGACTCAATATCTCGAGCAATATCAACAACCTGCTCGAAGGTAGCACCCGATAGCTACCTGATACTCTCTCCCCGCGTCATGAAAAGGCGGAGCTGGTAAGTGAGGCCATCCACGAACCTCCTAATCCTCTCCCTATCATCAGGGACCAAATCGGTGGCATGACGAGCCAACTCCAAAAACCGCATCTCATACTGCGTAACTGATAGCTCCCATTGACGCAGCTGCTCAAAATGTCAGCGTTGCTCCTCCCTATGAGACTGGGGTACATACTTCTCCAAGAAGATAGTGGAGAACTGCTGCCAGGTGAGGGGTGCTGAACCAACATGCCTACGCCTCTCAAGTGAAAGCAGCACCAAAAAATTGAAAACTAGCAAATGAGACCCCACTGGTCTCCAAAATCCCAGCGGTACGCAACATCCTCTAACAATTATCCAGAAAACCCTGGGAATCCTCGCCCTCAGCACCACTGAATGTCGGAGGCTGAAGTCTACTAAACCTCTCCAGCCTATGCTGCTCATCCTCTGGCATAGCTGGGACCACGAAATCCTGAACTGGAGCAACCAGCTGGGATGGAACCGCCCCCGGTGTCTGACTCTGAGTGACCAGCTCAGGTGTCTGGGCAACTAGAGTATGACTACCTCCCCTGGCCTGAGAAGTAGCGGCAACTTCCTGAGCAAGGGTGGTACACACAGTAAAGATCTGAGCTAAGGTCTCCTGAAGACCCGGAATAACAATAGGCACTGACGGTGCCTGAGCCTGTCCCGCTGGAGCATCTGCGGCGGGAACATGATCTCGAATAGTAGGGGGATCAACTAATACTACCCTGGCTGTTGCACGAGCTGGCCCCTACCTCTACCACGGCCTCGACTGTGACCTCGACCTCTCGCTGGTCTAGCTAGTTGTTTATCACCGTGATCGGTGGCGTGAGTCCTCACCATCTGTAAGAGAATGAATCAACAGAAGTTTTGATTTCCAGAATTAACCAAGTGGCACGACAGAATTCAAGAAAAAATGAGATTGTTCCTAAGGGTTCTGCAGCCTCTCGAATTTAAGTACAGACGTCTCCGTACCGATCCGCAACACTCTACTAAACCTGCTCGTGACCGTTGAGTCCTATGTAACCTAGGCTCTAATACCAACTTGTCACGAACCCAAATCCTAAGCCGACCGTGATAGAGCCTATCATGGAACTAGGCTAGCCAACAATTTCAGATTATCAATATATTTCATAATTTCCCAAAATTAGGAAATTTTAAAATAGCAAAATGAGATGAAACAAAATACACACTTCCCCAAAACCTGGAGTCAACTGTCATGAGCATCTAGAACTGTAAATACAATGTACAACAAGGTGACTCGCTACTACAAAGCCTGGAGTACATATACAAAACTATGAATTGAGGAAAAGAAAGGAGGTGAGCTGGGGACGCTGAGCAGCTACCTCGATCCTCGAACAACTCCGAGCGCATCCGAAAATCAACTAGTGAGATGGTCTGGTACCTGGATCTGCACACAGAGGTGCAGGGAGTAACGTGAGTATGCCAACTCAGTAAGTAATCAATGTAACTAAAAACTTGAGTGTAGTGACGAGCAATTAAATCATGTAAAACCATATAATGAATGACAGTGGAAATGAATAAATCAAGTTAGGAATCTACAATTCCGAATATTTCATAAAACTTCGGTTTCCATTTAAAAATTTCGTATAAAAACATTTATCCAACATTTATTATCTGAGACTCGGTGTAAAGAGGAGGGAAAATAACATTTTCATAAATATAATCCCCTTGGGCACAGTATCACTCACAATATAGCCTCTCGGGCAAGCCTCTCAGTCACTCGTGACTCCACTACAAATATATATATATATATATATATATATATATACATACTATTGCGGCGTGCAGCCCGATCCTCATAACATATGTTGCGGCGTGCAGCCCGATCCATATAATATCGACTATGCTCACTAGGGGTGTACAGACTCCTGGAGGGATCCTTCAGCCCAAGTGCTATATCTGCTACGGTGTGCAGCCCGATCCAATATGTACATTGTTGCGGCGCGCAGCCCGATCCATATACAATATATATATTGTTGCGACATGCAGCTCGGCCCATATATATTCTATATTGTTGTGGTGTGCAGCTCGATCCATATGTAATATATAACATACATATTGTTGTGGTGTGCATCCCGTCCCATAACTATCCTCACATACTAGGCGCTCGGCCTAACACATATATATATTGTTGCGGCGTGCAGCCCGATCAATAGCTATCCTCATATACTCGGCTCTCGCCCTGACTCAGTCACCCTCACAAGCCACTTGGGCAATTCATCTCAACTCACGGAACTCAACCCAAAATACTTTTCAGAGTTTTCAAGCAGTGTGATAACAGTGAAAATAACAAAAAGTAGGAAACATGACTGAGTTCACAATTGTTCTATCAGGATAGCGGTAGAATAATGCAAAAGTATCCCTGAGGGTCTAAATAGATTGGCACAAGGCCCCGAACATGGAAAATACCTCTGAGGGTCTAAATAGGTCGGCACAAGGCCCCAATCATGGAAAATACCCCTGAGGGTCTAAACAGATCGGCACAAGGCCCCAAACTTGGCTCACAACCCATAAATAAGTATAAACTTTTGAAAGATAGGATGTTGTAAGGTTTCAAATCGAATACGCGATTTAATAGTCGCTAGGGGACGGACCAAGTCACAATCCCTATCAATGCACGCCCCCACGCTCGTCACGTAGCATGTGTGTCACCTCATTTATCAACACAATATCAAATAACGGGGTGTCATACCCTCAGGTTTAGAGTTACAATCGTTACTTACCTCAAAATAGCCCAAAAGCTATTCTGTGATGCGCTTACCCCTCGAATTGGCTCCCAAATGATCTGAATCTAACCAAAATCAGATTAACATCATCAATAAACGGTAACAGAACAAAACCCAATCGAAAGATATAAATTTTAACATAATTCTCGAAATTCGGTCAAATTCTAGCCTCGGGCCCACGTCTCGAAATTCTATAAAATTTACATCAGTAGAATCCTCATCCTCCCAAGATTCTACACATACCAAGAACACCACAATCGGACCAAAATTGTCCACTCAAATCACTAAAAGAGTTTTCCAAACTTCCTCCCATTTTTCCCAACTTTTCTACTTTAATTCCTCAAATTTCAAGCCTAGTATTTCACAAAATAACATAGAAATGAGTTTTTAATCCGGGAAACATACCTCCACTGAAGGCCCTCAAATTCCTCCTTCAATTTGCTCTAAACTAGCTCAACCTGCATGCAACAATGGAAGAAATGCCCAAAATTTTGCGGAGGCACTTATTTATACTTTCTGTCCAGTTAATCCGCACCTGCGGACCATTTTTCCCACCTGCGATCCCAGGTGCACACCCTCGAAAATCCACTAACAGTCTAATTTTCGCACCTGCAGTGCCTCACCCGCACCTGCGAACTCCTCCAGCCTAGCCTCTTCTCGCACCTACGCAATGGTCTTCGCACCAGCGGCTCCCCACCGCAAGTGCGGTCACACCAGCAGCTCTTTTGCTGCAAATTCCTAAGTCCAAACCTCCGCTAACCATCTGAAATCCATCCCGAGCCTCTCGAGGACCCAAAAAAACATTCTAACACAACCCATAACCTCATTCGAACTTAGTCGAGCCTTAGAAACACCAATAACAACGCAAAAACACTAAAATCACATCAAATTTAAGCCTATGAAGTTTGAAACTTCCAAATTTCGCCAATGATGCCGAAACCAACCAAAACACATCCGATTAACCTGAAAATTTGCACACATATCCAAAATGACATTACGAACCTACTCCAACTATCAGAATTCCATTCCAACCCTGATAGCCTATTTTCCCTTGCCGACCGGAAATCGCCAAAAACTAACTTTCGCCAATTCAAGCCTAATTCTACACCAGACATCAAAACTTCATTCCGAACACACTCCTAAGTCCCAAATCACCTAACGAAGCTATCCGAGCCATAAAATCCACATTCTGAGGTCGTTTACCAATAAGTCAACTACCAGTTGACTTTTTCAATTATTAAGCTACTTTAAGGGACTAAGTGTCTCTGTTCTCACCACAACCACTCCGAACTCGAACCAACCGACCCAACACAACATAAATAGGTTAAGAAACATATGATAAAGCAGAAAAGGGAGAAACGAGGCTAATCACATGGAACGACCGACCGGGTCGTTACACCAAGTTACATGACTTAAGAGTCATTTATTTGGCTTTAACTAGCTATTATGTTAAGGCCCATAAATCTTATCCAAATATGCTTAATTACATAGTTAATCTCCCACTAAAAATTCATAACTACCCAATTATCCACATATTTAAGAATTATCTCAAACTACTTAAAATACTACTCACTTTTAACATACTTTATACACCTCACTATCATGGTCATGTGGTACCTTGTATGGAACTAGTCCATAAATACCGGGTATTATAGCTTGGGCTGCATTTTATCCCAAATTATCAAATTTCGATGAAACTCATTTTCTTCGATTCGCTTACCCTCTCACCTTCACGAATTTACTTATCACTTGTTTGAAATAGTGTAATACTTATAATATCAAAATGATCTCTTTCTCGAGCTTACGTCGGTTAACTTACGACGAAACTTTAACGTACGAAAATGCGGGATGTAACATCTCATTTTCGAGCTTTCATCAATTTACTTATAGAGTACTTTCACGTACGAAAATATGGGGTGTAAAACCAGGTCTACCCTTCCTATCCCGTTGGATACCCTTAGTTTATCCAAAAAATTAGGTTTAGAACAAACAATTTATTTGTAATTTTAAACCACTAGCAAATAAATTAATTCAAAGTGCGTATAATAAAAAGAAGATCAAAAACAAAATAAAACGATATTAAGATTGAGATAAAGGAATTCTTAATGAGTGTCGGCCGAGGATATGGCTATGTTAGAATGAAGTACAATCATTAGGGGATTTAATGATCATACACAGTGAATAATCAAATGTTGTACTCACATATTACATGTGAGTACAACAACGACAACAATAGCAACAACAACATCATGTAATCTAGTATAACCACAAGTGATACAAACCTTACTCCTAGCATAAATGCAGAAAGACTGTTTTCAACAGACCATCAACACAAGGAAAGACAAAAAATAAAGCAGTAGCGGCAAGCAACAACGAGAACAAGACAATAAGAAAACAAGGCGAAATGAACAACATGTAGTGATACAAATCTAACAATAGTAGAATATAAGGCTCATACTAATAACACTAGAATTGTTAGGAAACACACTCAAATACCTTTCTAACCTTCTACCTTAATTCTCAACCTCCACCCCTTTGTATCAAAGATCATGTCCTCGACTAGCTGAAGAAATGTCATATATTGATTGCCTAATCACCTCTCTCCAATAGTTCTTTAGTACCTCCACCTCTCCTCAGACCCATCAAGGCCAACCTCTCATAGATCCTTTCTGGGACATCTGTGCTTTTCCTTTTCACATGCCCAAACTATCTAAATCTCTCTTCATGCATATTGTCCTCCACAGGGGTCACTCCCACCTTGATCCGAATATCTTCATTTCTAATCTTGTCAATTCTGATATGCTCGCACTTCTATTTCAACATCCTCATTTCTACTACTTCCATCTTCTGGGCATGGGAATTCTTGATTGGTCAACACTTTGCGCTTTACAAAATAGTTGGTGTAACTACCACTCTATCAAACTTATCTTTAAGTTTGGGTTGAACATTCATATCACATAAAATACCAGATGCGAGCTTATATTTCACCCACCTCGCTCTAATATGATGTGTCATATCCTCGTCCAACTCCCCATTTCCTTGGACTATAGATCCTAGGTACTTGAAACTATCTCTCTTGAAATGCGTTGTCTATCAAGCCTTACGTCCACGTTCGCTTCATTGATCACGTCACTGAACTGACGATCCAAGTATTGTAAGTTGGTCCTACAAAACTTGGAAGCTTTAGACTCTAGGGTCTATCTCCAAACCTCTAGTCTCGCGTTAACGCTGTCGTGCATATCGTTTATCAGTACAATATCATCCGCAAATAAAATCCACCATGGTACCTACCCTTCAATGTGACGTGTCAGTATATCCAACTCTAAGGAAAATAAAAATGTGCTAAGAGCTGACCCCTAATGCAACCCCATCACAACTAAAAAGTGGTCTGAGATCTCTCCCACTGTCCTTACCCGGGTTTTAACTCCATCACGTATGTCCTTAATTACCCTATTATAAGCGACATGAACACCTCTATCCTCCAAACAACTCTATAGAACCTCCCTTGGAACTTTATCGTATGCTTTCTCTATATCAATGAACACCATGTACAAATCCATCCCTCTCCCTATAGTGCTCCATCTATCTCCTTACAAGATGGATGAATTCCCTAGTCGAACGAGTTGGTATGAATCCAAATTGGTTTTAAAAAGTAGACACACTTCTCCACACCCTCGCTTCCACCACCCACTACTTTCATAGGGTGGCTCAACAACTTGATACCCCTACAATTTTTATAATTTTGGATATCATCTGTATAACAAAATTAACGTACTCCACATCCATTCTCCGGGCATCCTCTTTGTTCTAAAAAATATGTTAAACAACCTAGTGAGTCATTTCAAGCCTATCTTGCTCGGGAACTTCCAAAATTTCACTTGAATTTTGTGTGGCCCGATCACTCTCTCCCTCCTTATTTTATGCATAACCCCTACTGGAATTTCATCTGTTACATATGAGTAAAGTCAGTTATTTATAGCCTAGGGGGGTGTGCTCGTTCCTAGTTCCCAACCTACATGCTTAGTGTATCGTTAGTGTCGCGACGAGATCCTCGCCAGTGGTAACTATAATAACATAATATACGGGAGCCACGATCTCAACAAGGCTCCGAGTATAGCGGAGTTCGATACCGAAAGTATTTAGTCTGCTTTGGGTGCATGTTTTTTTGGTTGCCCTTGTTTCAAATTTGAATGAACGGCCCCTTTTATGCCATTGAGTAAGACCAAATTTAATATAACTTTATATATTCTTTTACAATATTATACACCGATTATAAAAATATTCTTATACCATTACACAAAATTATACAAAAAGTGGACTTTATCTCTTTTAAACTTCAACTAACGAAATTTCATATGAAATAGGTCTTCAGCAAATCCATCTCAAACTCAAGGACGAGCTTCACCCAAATACTTCTCAGCAATATTCATCAACACCCACTAAATTTTCTTCACCAATATAAATCTTCCTCAATCTGTATAGAAAACCTAAAAAATTGGAATAGACTCCAAATCTCAGCCAAACCATATATACTCCGGAACTTTAATCTTGAAGAGACTTTAACAAAAATCAAGAACTCGGTTCATCTTCTCTCGATTTCACCTCAACAAATTCGTTCTAAAATAGTTGCAAACTAGTCCCCTAGAAGATGGGGCTTGTGGATAGGGGAGAAGACAAAGAAGAGAATAGGAAAGATGTGTAAGTTGAAGATATGGACCACATGAATTTTTTGTTTTAAAATATATACAATATGGGCCCAAATGGGTAAGATCCAAAATATAGGCCCATTTTAGTTGTAGTTCTTTGGTAAAAATTGTACGGAGCGTTCTATTTGGTCGTCCCCATTTAATCTATACCCATTTTTTTTTAAACTTTTAACTTTTACCCACTTTTCAAATAACTTCAGCCCCCTTTCTCCTCCTCCTCCTTCTCCTCCTTCATTTTCTTCTTCTTCTTCTTATTCTCCTTCTTCTTTTTCTTTCTTCTGTTGTTGTTGGTGATGCTATGGAACTTCAGTTCACGAGATGATTGCCATAAATATGTTTATCAAAGCTGAAGTTTGCCAGTTACAAAACAAAAACTTCAACTCTAGAGCTGAAGTTCGCCATTTACAAAAATAAAAATTTCAGCAATTACAAACAAAAGCTTTGCATTAAGACATGCACAAGTTAAACAGAAACTCTCAACAAATATAGAACAAAACTTCAGCTACTATGCTTAAGTTCATCAATTACAAAAAAAAACATCAGCACACTTGGTTCAGCACACTTGCTACATCAGGCCCGTCTACTAAAATGCTGAAGTTTTGTGTGACTGCCTTTGCTACTTCAACCCTGTATGCTGAAGTTATGCGAAAAAGCGGGTACAATTGCAATATTTTTTGCAAAGTCGGCACAATTTAAAACGTGACACAAAAAGCGCGTATACATGCAAATGACGATATATAGTGTAATTCGGGTGATTGATAGGAATGACCCCATAAGGGACTGGTCTTTAAATATCATCTCCATAGTTAATATATTGAAAAAAATGACCACTTATTTCTTGTCAGGAATTTCTCTACCGCATTGGTATATTTTATGATATATTTACTCTATCTATATTTCTAACAACCCGATCGGTCGTTTGGAACTCTAGTGCGTCGTTCAGTGATTTGAGGCCTTGAGTAGCTTCATTTCATATTTTATGACTTGTACGTGTGGTCGGAATTGAATTTCGGGGAAGTTCAGAGTTGATTCAGAAGGAAGATTCTCAATTCGGAAGCTTTAAGTTGGAAGAGTTAATCAA
Source organism: Nicotiana knightiana (assembly GCA_005239525.1). NCBI lineage: Eukaryota > Viridiplantae > Streptophyta > Magnoliopsida > Solanales > Solanaceae > Nicotiana > Nicotiana knightiana. Next base: position 65,729 of record ML416170.1, on the reverse strand, counting down.
GGTTTGACTTTTGAGTAAACAATCTCGGAATCAGGATTTGAAGGTTCCAACAGGTTCGTATTAATTATTCCGGACTTGGGCATATGTTTGGGTGGAGTATTGGGTGGCCCGAGAGCATTTTGGCGCTTATTGTAGAAAGTTGGCATTTTAAATGTTTTAGAAATTCCTAAGTTTGATATGAAGTGGACCTTGGCGTTATTGATATTCGTTTGGGATTCCGAGCCTTAGAATATATTCATATCGTGATTTATGACTTGTACGCAAATTTTGGCATTTTTATGGAATATATAAGTATGATTCGGACGCGTTCGTCGAAGTTTGAGTGTTTGAGAGTTAAAAGAAGGATTTTGATCGTTGATTCATAATTTTGATGTTCTTCGTGGTGTTTTCAGACTTTGGATAAGTATGGATAAGGTCTTAGAGCTTGCTGGTATGATTGGACGGGGTCCAAAGGGCATCGAATGTGATTCGGGGTGGTTTCGGAACAAGGTTAGGTAATTTGTTGATGTTGGTGTCTGGTTTTGTTTTTCGCGAACACGAAGGGACGTCCACTTTCGCGAAGAAGGATTTCTTTTTTACTATTGGGAAATGTTCATCGCAAACATGACAAAGGGTCACGAATGGGGAGAAGAAATTGAGTTTCCCTTCGGGAACACGACAGGGAGTCGCGAACACATAGAAGGATGGGGAGCAGGGGGCTTGGAGGTGTTAAGCCTTCGCGAACACGGGCCAATGACCACGAATGTGAAGCATCAAAACCTGGAGGCATCGTGATCGCAACGTAGTGGACGCAAACGCGAAGAAGGATTTTTGGACATCTGATTTTTCGCTTTTGTGATCACGAGGTATTTCCGCGATCACGAAGAAGAAGGACCTGGGCATACTTGTTTTTAAGTCTGGACTTAGCTCTCATTTCTCTCGTTTTGCACTTGGATAGCCGAATTTACGGAGTTATTATCTTCATCAAGCAACCCAAGGTAAGTGATTCTCACTTGTTGTAAGTTAAATACATGGATTATGTTTGGATTTAAACATAGAAATTGGTGTAAATTGTGGAGATATTGAAGAAAACCTAGAAGATATATTTTTTGGATATTGACCATGAAATTGGACATAGAATTACGAATAAATGATATATTTGAGCTTGTGGTGTTATGGGTAATAATTATTGTGAAATATTTTCAGAATCTGGCACATGGGCCCGAGGATTAACTTTGTTGATTTTTCGAGTGGAGTTGAAATTTATTATAAATTATTAAATTATAAGAATTGGAGTATATTTTGATTGATTTGCACATTGTTTGAATAGTTTTGGATCGATGAGCATTGGTTGAGGTGTTAGAGGGGTGTTGAAGCCGGTTATGAAACTTCGGAGCGAGGTAAGTCTCGTGTCTAACCTTGTGAGGAGGAAACTGCTCACTTGGTGATGTATTTGATATGTGCTACTTGTTGTGGGGGATACGTACGCACGAGGTGACAAGAGTCCATACGTAGATAGATTCATGTTTATGTCCATGTAGACCTAGGAATTTGCCATGCAATAAATTGTATTACTTCAATTTAATTGTTAGTTTAATTACTTGAAGACTATAAGTGAAAAATGATAGAGATCATGTTAGATCGAATCTCAATTTCATGAGTTATTTGGCAGGATAATCGATTGATAGTAAATATCATGTTTAAGTTACGTCTATGACCCATGTATAGTAAATACATGAGTCGTAAGTCGATAAGTTTCTTCTCTTCCTGGGGATCGGGCCGAACGCCTCGACAGTATATGTATATATAAGATGCATCCATGGATTGGGTCGTACGACCTTGACAACTATGGATCGGGCCAAACGACCTCGGCATAATTCCTACGTAAAATCGCTAGGAGTCCGAATACCCACGAGATTACCCTCTTGAGTGAACTTGGAAATTTCACGATATCTCCTTTATGACCTGAGATCGGATGTTTAAGTGATGATTCTTATTTGTTGAGATGGCGTGTGGCACTTGGGGATTTTTAAACTGATGATATTTTGTTAACGGATTTCATTACCTACGGTTCCTTATTCTAATGATCCTATTGTATTTCATGCCTGCTTATGATTCCTGCATCATACTTAATGGACCACTAGTAAGTGTCTATGTCGGCACATCATTTACTTCTTCGGGGTTAGTCTAGATACTTACCGATATGCGTTGATTTACGTACGCACGCTACACTTCTACACTAAATGTGCATCATCTGATAGGTTCATTTGGTGGTCATCTTGCCGCGTAGACGTTGCTGCTGAGGGGACTTTATGGTGAGCTACATTTCATGCTACGTGTTGCATCCCACAAAGTCTCCATCACATTTATTTATTTTATCTTTTCTGATTCACATTCCATACAGATGTTGTATTATTATTTTACTCCTTATTAGATGCTTATACACTTGTGACACCGGGTTTTAAGATATTCTAATTGAAGATAATGTTTTGGTTTAATATCGTCACCTTTTATTTTATATATTATACGTACTTATGATTTCAAATGCATTAAATTTCTTTACTTAATAAAATTTATGATTTGAAAAGTAATAAAATGAATTATTATTTAGATGGTTCACCGTTGGCTTGTCTAATTGCGATGTTGGGAGACATCACGACCTATAGCGGGAATTGGGTTGTGAAAATATTGTTAATTTCTTAGAAATTCTACCTACTTGGCATGAATTTGTGATTGTTCAATTGTTTACCAACTCTACCATATTAGCGCGACTTTGAATTATTTGCATTCTATGTATTTGGCATATTATTCATAAACTCTACCTGGTTAACATAATTTTATGCATGTTTAATTGTTCATCAAATTATATCCTATTGTCATGATTTTGTGTTATTTTCAATCAATCTATATATTCAATTATTCATCAAAGTATACTCGATTAACGTAATTTGTTTGTTTCTCAACAAAGTGTTATTCGAAATTGCATTTTTAATTTCAATCAAACCACCCCAATTCTGCTCTAGATAATATCAAAGTTGAAACAAATCCTCCAAATACCAACACAAATGATCTCAATCACAAATTTCGTGAAATAACACCAAATTAAGAAAATATGCTTTATCTTCTTCTACACTTTCTAAGGCCAATAATGAAAATTTGAGATTTTAAAGAAAATCACATAATTGGTATTTGAACTAAAATTATAAGCATAAAATTTTAATATTTAACGATTTTAACAATAATCAATCATTAACTTAATCCTATTTTTACCTCCTGTAAATTAAATTATGGAGAAAGAACATCAAATTGTGTGTACCTTGTTACGCACAACGGAAATTGTTGTAATTGCTACCAAGAAAATTGCTCTGAAATCTACTTTGAATCACTAGAAAATAAAGTAAATCTTTCACCAATTAAATTCCCTAACTTATGTTTATTTTTGTAGAGAGTATTAGTCAGAGAGAAAATTTCTACGTTAGAGAAGTTATTTGTTTTCTCTTTAATATAAATAGGCAGAGCAATATCAGTTGAGGAAGATAACTCACCACTCCCTTTTGTACGTTTACTTTAGAGGGAGCTTTAGATTATGTGGTAACTTCTCTTAACTTCTCTTACTTATCTCTCCTAACCGGGTATAGTAAGCCCACATGGAGCAACCCAAAAGTCATAATCCAACATCTCCCACTTCACTCATAGTGAGCTAGGTCAATATCTTTGACACACAATTCATACTAGCAATAGTTGGTAGGACATGCGAGCACCAAAAGATGTAATATTCCAAAACCAATTAAGGTTGTATTAAAGTTGTATGTAGAAATCCAATCACATACATAAATGTTTCACTACTAGCATGAGAATCTTATTACTTGCAATATCCCAAACTCCATTCACTACTCCTATAGCTTGTTATCCGATCCCTCATCCTCGAAAAAAGGTAAACTCGAGTTCATATATAACTTTATCCACAATTACAGTTGTAACCCTATGGTAAGTGTAATGGTCGACCAATGAATACAAGTTATATTATTTATTTTAGTTGTCTTTTTATTTTCTACTCGAAACTATCCATCCCAGATCAACTGCTTTCCTAGACATGTACTGTTACACCCCATATTTTCGTACGTGAAAGTACGCCATAAGTAAATTGATCGAAGCTCGGGAATGAGATGTTACATCCCCCATTTTCGGACGTTAAGGTTTCATCGTAAAGTTAATCGACAGAAACTCGGGAATGAGATTATTTTGAGGAAACAAGTATTATGCTATTTCAAACAAGGGATAAGAAAGTTCGTGAAGGTGAGAGGGTAAGCAAATCGAAGAAAATGAGTTTCACAGAAATTTTTCATTTTGGGATAAAATGTGGCCCGAGCTAAAATACCCGATATTTATGGACTAGTACCATATAAGGTACCACATAGCCATGATAGTAAGGTGTATAAAGTGTATTAAAAATAATTAGAATTTTAAGTAATTTGAGATAATTCTTAATTATATGGGTAATTAATTAATTATTAAATTAGTGGGGGATTAATAAGTTGATTAAGAAAAATGGGTGAAATTTTGGATAATTCTAAATCTTTAACGTGGCAGCCCCCCTATTCTAATTAATGACCCATTAGTCATTACTATAAGGTGTCACATTTGGAGGAATCTTGTGGACTAGTCATCAAATTAGTGGGGCCACTTGGAAAGGTTGTACTCTTATTTGAGAAAATATTTGAAAGGTGAAGATTTATAAAATACTAGAATGCTAATACAGCAACATAGAGATATTATGCTAGATGTAAGGGTTTGGAGTTCTCCCAAACAATGTGGTATGTATATGAGCTTCTGGAATGTTGTTGCTCTTATTAGCTGTAAGAGGTTTCTTGCTATTCAACATGTCAAATGGTATTCAAATCCTCATAACTCAATCACTCATAGTTAATATCACCAAATAGCTGCTCCAGACCACCATAAAAGGAATTATAGCCGTTCCAAAGTCTTCAATGTTGGGCACGTGCCCGTGCTGTATAGCGGGTTGAACCTTACTAGTCTCTATTATATGTGCACGATAATGTTAAGTATACAGTTTCTTTCCCACTTTGATCCTCCATTACATATTTTTGCAAAAGAGAATCGGTTCAGGTATGTTAAGGCTATTACTTTCTTTCATTTTGTCATGATCCAGTAATTATATATGTTTGATAATGAGACATAAAGAGAAGTTCATACTCCCAAATTTATATACATTATCATAGTCTCATAAGTTACAGTATTCTCCCTTATCGGGACTTCATGTTCAATTGAGTATTATCTTTTTCCAGTCAAGAGAGCAGAAAATCTATATATACAGTATTACAGTATTTTCAGTACCATCGAGATATAATTGATGGGCAGGCCCTTATTGGGAAACCTCTTATCAGATGGTAAGTTATATACCGAGCCTACTGTGGCCGAGCGCCTGTGAGCGAGCCCAATGGACGAGATACAGATCCTAGTATGGTTGAGCGCCTATGAGCAAGCCTACTACGGCGGAGCATTTATATATATATATATATATATATATATATATATATATATATATAGGGTCGGACAACTATTTTACTTACTATATTGAGAAACTTGAGTCAGTATCAACAGGTAAGCATATGTTCAGATTATCTTTGATTCCCAATTGCTTCCAGTTACTATATTATCAGTTTAGTTTCAGCTTTCAGTATATTTCCTTATATACTCGGTACATTATTTCGTAGTGACGTCCCCTTTTTGGGGGCGCTGCATTTCATGTGTGCGGGTTCAGACAGACAGACTGGTAGACCTCCTCATTAGATGTTGCTCGAGTTCAGCTTGATCGGTAAGCTCCATACCCTTCGGAGTTGCCGGGTCTAGAGCTTTACGTACATCTTTTTATATATGTATATATGTTATGAGTAGGTCGACGCCCTGTTCCGATCATACTATATCCGTCAGTAGATGCTTGTAGACATATCCTGTCAGTTAATGCAGTATGTTGGACTTGAAGGCCTTTTATGTATATTTTGTTGGTCTGTCAGTTGTAGTAGTTATGACGACCTTGTCGGCCCAGCTTTATATTGAGATTTAGTCAGTATTCGCAATTGTCTTGCAATGTGGCCCATGTNCCCCCCCCCCCAAGTTCGGGGCGTGACATGTAATGCATTGCCGAATCACTCATGGCTATTAGTGACATGCTAAAGTAGCAATATCGATTGGAACTTCAAGAAATATTAAAAGGTCAAAGATTATTCCAATAAAAGTTAATATAACTTTTGGGGATCTCACACAATGAAAAAGTAGGGATACATTCTTACATTATCCCACTAGTCGATAGCATACATGGTATGAAACACATATTATGGTATTCTTGCCTTATATTAATGCATGTGTCTTATTCTTTTAATCATTCAACACCGTACAAATCGTGGTCTAGACGCCTTCAAATGTCTAACCCGAGTTTCTCACTTCAATAATCCTCAAATCCAACTTTTTGGAGAAACTCGAATCTCTCTTACGAAACAAGTCATAATCGAATGGTAAAATTCGTAAGTCTCACTAGTTGTCAAGACCGACCTTTACAAGTAAATATAATCTCGGATTATCCAAGGTTCTATAAGGTTTCATCTCTTCAAGATTCTTAACGTAAGAGATGATTACTCGTGTGAGAGAGCCAATCCTACAACTTGTTTGTTACACTTTATTAATAAAACATCATCGCATGCATACGAGATAAAAACATAAATTGAAGACTCAAATATTGATGAGCATATTACAATAATAAAGTCATTTTATGTCACAACCCAAATCGATGGGCCGCAACGGACCTTACTCAATCGAGTACCAACATAACGTATCTTTTCATGTCATACTATTATAGATAACTGAGCCGGAATGCTGTCATGAGATAAGTAGAATACAACATGTGATACCAACTTATACATAAGACATACGGGCGTATAAGACCAAAATAACCACTCGTACACTGAACATAGGCCGACAAGGCCATACAATCTTTTACGTACATGAAATCTTTCTACAATCCTCTAAGAAAACATAATTTTCATAAAGGTCAGGACAGAGTCCCGCCATACCAAACAAAACACGTCTAAATCTTACTAACCAAACACGCAACTTCGAAGCAAATGGAGCGCACCAACATCTTCCATTGATCTGATAGCTTACTTGGAGGGCTCATAACCTGTATATAGGGACTTGCGGGTATGAAATGCAGCGTCCCTAGGCAAAGGGGGCTCAGTACAAATAATATACTGAGTATGTAAGGAATGAAAATCAGTAAACAATAGACATGAGAGAAACATGGAGTAAAAGACTCAATATCTGAACATCTCTGTGAAAATTAATATGTATAATGCCATGCATATGCGTATAAACATCATGTCGTGCATAGGTACATGTGTTCATAACATCATCAAGCCTCTGAGGGCATCCCATCATATCATCTCGGCCACTATGGGAAAAATCATCAATGTATACTAGCTGATCAGGTGGTGGTGCGTATATAACGTTGTAACCTTTTCCCATGTCACATATACATATATACTATATAACACCATCTCATCACCGGTCAGTGTAAATGAATGCAATTCATGATAAGTACGTCAATAAAATCCTTTGGAGTCTCATAAGACCATTTTGCCTCTGATTAATATCATGAAATACACTTTATCAACTTATGTATTTTCAGAGACCCATGAACGTACGATAGATAATAAGACTTATGGGAGAATAAAAATATACATATATCTAGAATTTCTACGAATAGAGTAATTTATGGAAGTTGTGCATTTTCTCGTTTCATTTGTATCGTATAGATCATGCCAGAATGAAATAAGGGATGGCCTTACCATACCTTAACCGATTCTCTTGAAAATCCCTTTAACACCATTGATTGCAACAATGCGTAACGGCGGATCGATGTAGGGAAGAATTCGTATGATATTCTTTGAGAAAGATTTCACCATACTCCCTTCGAATCGTAAAACCTTGTTGCTATAATATCACGTAGTCTCGTATGATCTTTTGTAGAAAAGTCACGTTGATAGAATTTTGAATGAGTTGCTGAAGCTTCCACCTTTATTGTAGATATTCAAAGAATAAATTTTGAAAGGTTTTCTTAACCTTTGGGAGTGGCCCTACTTTGTGTCTTAGTTGGCCACCTAGCTTTCTGGAAATGCCACCTTGAAGAATGACTTAATAGTCATATGTTATGACTTCGTGGGCTGCCATGTTTAGGGTGGTCAATTCTTATCCAACAATATATTAATTAATTCCTTAATTAATTTGCTAATCCCCCATTAATTAATAATTAACCAATTATCCACATAATTATGAACTATCTTAATTTATTAATATACTACTCACTTTTAATACACTTTATACACCTTACTATCATGGCCATGCGGTACCTTATATGTTACTAGTCCATAAATATCGGGTATTATAGCTCGGACCGCATTTTATCCCAAAATGTCAAACCTTGACGGAATTCATTTGCATCAATTTTCTTACCCTCTCGCCTTCACAAATTTACTTATCACTTATTTGAAATAACATAATACTTATAACCTCAAAAATAATCTCATTCCCGAGCTTATATCAATTTACTCATGGTATACTTTCATGTACGAAAACATGGGTGTAACATCATTCCCCCCTTTGGAACATTCGTCCTCGAATATTGACTGGTGCACTTATCATTTTCATAACTTATGTCTTTCGAATACTTTAGAACTCTCCTTGCCATCTAGGCGACTGTTATGTGAATATATCCAAAGGCTAGGGCATTCCCCCCCTTTAGGCCTCTTTCTCACACCATGGCTTGTGGTCGGAATCCTTCCAACCTCGTAATTATTGCTACCTTCTATCATGCAGCCTGTACGACTCTGACCTTGTAAGTGCACTTATGCGTCTCTTCTTTCCTTTTTCCTCCGATTTTTAGCCATTACTGAAGTTCTTCGCTCAGTATTTTGTCGAACTTACGAATATTTCTATATCTTATTTCATAGACTCGGTTCTCCATCCGTATGACTTTAATGCATCTAAGTAGGTCATACTATACCATAACTCTTACTTCAATTTATCGTTACTGAGGTCTGCTATCAAATTCCAGGTTACTCTTGTTTCTTATCCTATATGTATAAATCTAAGTCCTTTAATGCTTCTTCCTCACTATTCATCTTAAGAATGATAGTCTAATCTCATCTCATACTTTGTAACTTTTATCCAATTGATTCACTTTAATACCGATAATTTGACCTCTTATGTAATACTGCCGCTATGGCTCACGTTTCATCGGGGAACATGTGAAATGATTAGACTGATCCACCTAGGGAGATACCATGCTTTCATAACCGTATCTCACAGCATCCCATTGTGATTCACCTTACGTGGGTATTTTAATCCTTTCCAATTCATGAGATCCCTTTTTTTTCTTCATCAGATCATTACTCAATCAAAGGCCCAAACGTCATCCTTTATCTATCACAATTACATCCTTATTCTATTACCAGGGAAGCATTCCATCTCTTCTAAATTCTATTAGTCTTAGACTCCTTTGAGTTCATTCAGGTTATAGTGAACTTTGTATAACTTAGAGAAACCATCTTCTCTTCTTGTTTTCATGGGCTTAATCCGGAGGACTTAGCCATTTCCATTACCTTCTCACTCGCCCTTTCTTATCCTTACTCCTGTCTTCTAGAACCTTTTTACTTCACCATACAATAGCTTACAACCTACACATATCTATTTATATTACTTGCAACCTTTCAACTTGCTTCCATCATAGATTTCCTTATGTCATTTTGGAACATCAAGCGAGACATCACATCGTATCTAACTCTTCTTTACTCTCTAGCTAGATCTCTCGGTATCTAGAAATCATAGGGTAGAAGATATGCCACTAATGACACCGCTATCCTCCCTGGATACTGAATCCCAATGCTTCTAGCCCTCAATCTGAAATACGGATTATTCACAATCTTCTGCACCTGAGTATCTTGTACATTGACCAGCTTTACCTTACTTATCTTAAAAATCTTACATCACATTTTCTATCTCTTTCATGACCTCCTTTCCACATAGGTATGATTCACATCCACAATTTGAAGTCTATTATAGTACTCACACCTCCTTACACAATCTAGTGAGAGCTTCATACTGACTTCTTATGAGGTTGGTACCCTTCTAACTGGCTTTATCGTTGTACTCTCTTGTACCTCTGATATTAAGAGTGATTCTACAATTTTCTTAATACGATTTTGATTTCTATAATTGTCTAGGGCCAATAATCAGACTCATGATTCACTTGGTTGATGTAACTCTTTGGTTTCCTCTTCCTTCTGATCAGCCTTTATGTAGGTTTAAGCTATCTCCTGATCTACGGTTCATGGTATTAGTTATTATGTTTAGCCTTTCATGGGTGCTATGGAATATCCATGATATAATCCTTTAACAATTCGATCTATGACCTTGGCTCAATTCCTTCTTTAACTTATATCAGAATCTCTACGGCTATATGATTGGCAACATATATAATGCATAGATAATACTTCGAAATCTTAAGTGCCCTCATAACGTAACTAACTCTGGATCATTGATCGAATGATTCCTTTCGTTCCTTCTCAGTTTTATTTAAACGTAAGCTTATACATTTCCTGGTCTTGTGCCTCCTTGTTGCGTGCATACTTAGCTTATCTTAGTTCCCACGCATGCTAGAATTTTTGTGCAACTCATGTGGTCTCGAATATTACTTTTTGTTTTACTCCCCGCTCATTATCCATTGTAGGTGCCACTTTCTTGTGGAGTGCATACAATTTTGTATGAGATTGTTATTACACAACCATTTCCTCCTTAGGTTACTGAGCTTAGGTTCAAGCCTTCTTTCTTATTTCCTCAGCTAGTCTTTCATTGTAGTACTTAGGAAGGACCCTCTGACTCTTGTAAAGCTATGAGCTTATTACATCGCGTTCATGATAGAATTTTTAATGTTCGTACTTACCTATAACTATCCTTAGTTACTTACCTCCACACTCATGAGCTCGTACGATTGCTTCTGAACTGAAGTTTTGACTGACTTCCCACTGGGACTCTCTTTTATTTATGTAACACTCATACGGTACCTTTAACTACCCCAACTCCTATTTGAATATTTCTCAAGGTCATGATGTCATATCTATGAGACTGAATTCCTCATGTTGAGGTTCATTCTATTTATCTTGCATGATTTATTGATATGTTTGTATCCTTTTGTCTAGCCATAACTAGGCCCTTCCTGAATCAACTACTAATACTCGTTGGCCCATTCTCGTATCAATATTCTGCTTAATATTTCTTGGGTCATTTCCTTTGTCTTAACTTAAGTCTCGCACTGGCTCCTTATTTATCACTAACATCCCGGGAAGGAACCCTTAATTCATTCCCTTGACGTTGTGTTTGCATAACGCAATGGTATCTTAGTATATCTGTAGGCTTTGAATAAGTGCAATCTCATATTTTTTTCATTTTACCGCATTCTTCCTTCTCCACTCCATGATTACTATAACCACTAAATTCTGACTTCACGCAACATCACTCCACATTCCCCCCCTTTAGGGGAGTATTAAGTGATGCTGGTATGACGATCTACCTATAGGTGTTTTACCTCTTCATCTTTGGCGTCTTTTCACATCATCGATTATCCTTACTCGCCTTGTGGTAATGCTTTTGTACCAAGGATAACAAAATTCCTTACTAGCGAGGATGACACTTAGTATAACTGGAAATACAGTCCCTTAGGCTTAACCATTGCTTGCTTTGGGGAAGCGTCTTCCTGAAAGGCCTTTAAGGGTTATCCTTCTGTCGTCCATTCTATTATTGCCAGAACGCAATCTCCAAAATTCTCATAATGCCGACCATTATCAAAACACTCAATCCCTAATTCATGTTTAGTTTACCTTGTTTACCAACCTATATTGATTTGTATTACTTTGGGGGTCTAACTTTTCCTTTTGTTCACGAACTTGTTTATCTAAATGGGGATACGACTTTATGGCCTATACACTTTTGTTTTCTCAAGGCATGTCATGTAAAGACCCGTAAAATTTCATGGCTAAAAATAATGCCCAAATAGGTCCCCGTGTTGTTATAACTGTAGAAATTCTTAAAACGGACCCTTTTTGAGTAAAAAGTACCCTGATACTTAAAAGATAAAATTTTCCAGAGTTGCGTTGTTATGTGACGCACTATGTGATCGCATAACAAGTATGCGGACCGCATAGTGGTCGCATAAATGGACAGTCTGCTGTCAAATTTGAGGACAGCTATGCTGCCCAAAAAGTAACACATTTTGGGAATGCAGACCCATAGTTGTCCCATTATTAAACCTCCATTTTTGCGGAGGAGGTTATGCGATCGCATAACAGGTATGCAGACCGCATTGTGGTCGCATACCTGGGCAGTCCGATTTCTTTTTGGCTCATTTGAGGTCCATTTATGCAATAGGAATGCAGACCGCATAGGAGGAAGGCGATCGCATTCCTGACCGCATTTCTGCTTCGGGGCTTTTAAAATTTTAATTTTNGGAAGAGAGAGTTCTTGAGAGAGAAGGTTCCATCTTCACCCAAAATTGATTCTTCACTATCACTAGGGCCTGGAAGTTATTGAATAATTGTCATCTTCTTCACTCTAAGAGATTGACGGTGCTAGACGGTCCGGTGAATTGTGATAAAAAAAATTAAAGGGGAATTCCGATTCAAGGTATGTATGGCTAACTTTAATCTTTGTAGAGTCATATTGTTGGTGTCCGAGCACACGGTATGAAATTATTGCTTGAGCATATGTGAATTAATTTTCATTAAATGGCACCCAAGAAGAGAGGTCGACTCGGCCCAGAGGCCAATGCCACCCCAGGAGTGGCTACAAATTTCCAACTGGTAGTGCGTGTGTGAATGATTCCCCGGCCGCAAACCAGCCTGACTCCTCCACTCCAGGCCAGACTATCCATGTTCCTACTCCAGCGAAGGGTGCTGAAATCCCTCCCGCTGACGTTCCTGATCCCTCCTCAGCTAGCTTCCGGTCCCGGTATTTCTGATGGGGACCTCAGGGGAGCTATTCAGATGTTGACTCAGCTAGTGGCCTCCCAAGCCCAAGATCTCACGTTGCCCCTGTGTCCTCTTGCGAACAAGGGGATTCTTTAGGTTCCAGAGTCAACCAGTTTCTGTGTTTAGCCCCTCTAGAGTTCACAGGCACCGACCCAGAGGCAGATCCTCAGGACTTTATAGATGAAATGTACACGACTCTCCTGGTTATGAAGGCTACAGAGACAGAGGGAGTTAAGTTGGCTTCCTATAGGCTAATGGGAGCAGCATAGTCATGGTTTGAGATGTGGGAGGGGGCCCGTGGGGAGGGGAGCCCTCCGGCGAAATGGGATGAGTTTGTTGATGCCTTCATGGATCATTTCTTGCCTGTCGAAACTATGGCAGCCCGTGCTGCAGAGTTTGAGATTCTTAAGCAGGGTAACATGAGTGTGTGGGAGTACTACATGGAGTTCGTGCGCCTGTCCAAATATGCCATCCACATGATGCCGACTATGGAGGCCAGAGTTCGACGGTTTGTTCAGGGCCTTGGTCCTTTGGTTTCTAATGAATCTGCTACAGCTGCTTTGCATTCGGATATGAATTATGCGAAGATCAAGGGATTCGCCCAGTCTATAGAGGCTCTAAAGTTGAATATAAGCATGGAGAGAGAGAGTGGTAGTAGGGCCCGGTCAGCGAGCAACCCTGGGAGTTCAGTTGCAGGTGGGAGATCAGCCCTTGGGAGAGGGTCATCAGGGCCATCCCAGTCCTATGATCAGTCCTCAGCAGTGCCCCGTCATCAGTACACATTTATCAGCAGGGAGGTCACTTTGGACCAGGTTCAGATAGCAGGAGGTTCAATCAGTCAGGTTGTTCAGGTGGAAGGTTATAGTAGCAGCGGAGGGCCCCATGCCCTAAGTGTGGGAGGTTTCATTCCGAGCCTTGTTACTTGGATATACCGGTGTGTTACAGATGCAGAGAGAGAGGCCATATCCAGCGAGACTACCACGCACCCAGTCAGGTCGCGGGTAGGGGTACTGCTCAGCCATCCAACTCTTCAGCCGCTACATCTTCAGCATGCCTTCCTGCTCCAGCAGGGCAAGGTGCAGCTAGGGGTGGAGCACGGGGTCGAGGGGGACCCAGTTGGTTCTATTCTTTGAGTGGTCTATAGAGTGTGGAGGCTTCCCCAAATGTCGTCAAGGTATTATGACCATCCAAATGCATGATGTTTATACTCTTATTGATCCCGGGTCTTTCTATATTACTCCATTTATTGCTTCAAGTTTTGGGATAGAACCCAAACAGCTTCATGAGTCGTTCCCTGTGTTGACTCCGGTTGGTGATTCTATTATAGCCGCGCGAGTCTATAGGAATTGTGTTGTCACGGTGTGTGGTCGGGATGCCATGGTCGATCTTATTGAGCTACGAATGATGGATTTTGATGTTATCATGGGAATGGATTGGCTCTACTCGTGCTTTGCTAAACTCGATTGTCGAACCAGAATTATGAGGCACGAGTTTCCTACGGAACCAGCTATTGAATGGAAGGGGAATAATGTTGTGCCAATAGGTAGGCTTATTTCCTACCTTAAGGCCTCAAAGATGATCAGAAAAGGGTGCATCTACCATCTGGTCCGGATTGCGGACACCACTTCAGAGGTGCCTGCTCCCGAATCTGTGCCTGTTGTGAATGAATTTCTTGAAGTATTTCCAGACGAGCTTCCTGGGATTCCACCAGATAGAGAGATCGATTTCGGGATTGATGTATTTCCAGATACGCAGCCAATATCTATTCCACCCTACCGAATGGCGCCATCAGAATTGAGAGAGTTAAAAGAACAACTGAAAGATCTATTAGAAAAAGGTTTCATTCGGCCAAGTGTGTCGCCTTGGGGCACACCGGTTATTTTTGTTAGAAAGAAAGACAGATCGCTTCGGATGTGTATTGATTATTGGCACCTTAACAAGGTCACCATCAAAAACAAATACCAATTGCCTCGGGTAGATGATTTGTTCGACCAGTTGCAAGCTGCTAAGTTCTTCTCAAAGATTGATTTGCTCTGAGTATCACCAGTTAAAGATCAGGGAGCAGGATATTCCTAACACTGCCTTCAGGACTCGATATGGGGACTTTGAATTTCTGGTAATGTCTTTTGGGCTAACCAACGCCCCAGCAGCTTTTATGGATCTTATGAATCGGGCTTTCAAACCGTTTCTTGACTCCTGTGTGATTTTCTTCATTGACGATATCCTTGTTTATTCACGAAGTCAGAAAGATCAAGCTAATCACCTTAGGGCAGTTCTGCAGACTCTTCATCAGCACCAGTTGTATGCAAAGTTTTCAAAATGTGAGTTTTGGCTAGAATCAGTCACCTTTTTTGGCCATTTTATTTCCAGGGAAGGGATTCAGGTTGATCCCCAAAAGATTGCAGCGGTTAAGGATTGGCCTAGGCCAACGACCCCAACAGATATTTGCAGTTTCTTGGGTCCGATGCTTGTGAAAAAAAATTTCAGGAATTGAAATTGAGATTGACTTTGGCGCCGGTGTTGACCTTGCCAGAGGGTATAGATGGATTTATGGTTTATTGTGATGCTTCAAGAGTTGGTTTGGGGTGTGTGTTGATGCAGTGCGGGAAAGTTATAGTGTATGCTTCTAGGCAACTCAAGAATCACGAGAAGATCCGACGCATGATTTGGAGCTCGCAGCGGTTGTGTTTGCACTGAAGATCTGGTGGCATTATTGTTATGGGGTCCATGTGGATGTGTCTACAGACCACAAGAGTCTTCAATACGTATTCAAGCAGAAGGAGTTAAACTCAAGGCAGCGAAGATGGTTGGAGTTGCTCAAGGATTATGATATGAATATTTTGTACCATCCGGGGAAAGCAAATTTGGTGGCCTACGCCCTTAGTCGGAAGTCCATGGGTAGCTTGGCTCACTTGGAAGAAGATCAGAGGTCTTTGGCTCGGGAGGTTTATCAGTTGGCTAGTCTGGGGGTCTGTCTTTCGACCTCGGACGAAGGGGATGTCGTGGTGCGTAATGGAGCAGAATCTTCACTTGTAACGTAAGTCAAGGAAAAGCAATTCAGAGATCCAGCATTGGTACAGTTGAGAGAGGCAATCCTGAATCACAAGACCTCAGCATTTTTTCTCGGCAATGATGACGGTGTTTTGTGGTGCCAAGGGAGGCTATGTGTTCCGGACGTGGATGATATTCGAGAAAGGGTAATGGCAGAGGCTCACAATTCCAGGTATTCAGTACACCCAGGTTCTACGAAGATATATCATGATCTCAAAGAGATTTATTGGTGGAATGGTATGAAGAGGGGTGTGGCGGACTTTGTGGCTAGGTGTCCAAATTGTCAGCAAGTGAAGGCCGAGCATCAGAGGCCCGGTGGGTTGACGCAGCTTATAGAAATACCAATGTGGAAATGGGAGATGATCAATATGGACTTTGTGGTAGGGTTACCCTGCACTCAACGCAAGTTCGACTCAATTTGGGTGATAGTGGATCAACTCACAAAATCAACTCACTTTTTTCCAGTCAAGTCCACCGATACTGCAAAACAGTACGCTCAGTTGTATATCAAGGAAATAGTTAGACTCCATGGCACTCCAGTTTCTATTATCTCGGATCGAGGGGCCCAGTTCACAGCTAACTTTTGGAGGAAATTTCAGCAAGGTTTGTGTATTCAGGTAAATCTCAACACAGCTTTCCACCCACAGACAGATGGCCAAGCGGAGCGGACTATTCAAACGCTTGAAGATATGTTACGAGCTTGCATTTTAGATTTCAAGGGTAGATGGGATGATCACTTGCTTACAATAATAGCTTCCACGCTAGTATTCAGATGGACCCATTTGAGGCATTGTACGGAAGAAGGTGTAGGTCTCCAATTGGATGGTTCGAAGTTGGTGAAGCAGAGTTGCTAGGGCCGGATCTCGTGCAGCAGGCTATGGAAAAAGTTAGATTCATTAAAGAGAGGATGAAAATTGCTCAGAGTCGCTAGAAATCCTATGCGGACGTTCATCATAGGGATTTGGAGTTTCAAGTAGATGATTGGGTGTTCTTGAAGATATCACCCATGAAGGGAGTAATGCGGTTTGGGAAGAAAGGGAAATTGAGCCCTAGGTATGTCGGGTCGTATCGGATCGCTCAAAGGATAGGACAGGTGGCTTATAGACTGGAATTTCCCCCTGAATATCATTAGTGCACCCGGTGTTTCATGTGTCCATGTTGAAGAAGGTGATTGGGGATCCATCCGCCATTGTGCCGGTTGAGACGGTTGAAATTAATGAAGGATTGTCATATGAAGAGGTTCCAGTTGCTATTCTTGATAGGCAAGTCTGTAGATTGAGGAACAAAGAGATTGCTTCTATTAAAGTGTTATGGCGAAGTCAACAAGTAGAGGAAGCCACATTGGAAGCGAAAAAAGAAATGAAAGATAAATATCTCCATTTGTTTGAATAAGTCCGGTAATGGTTTGAAAATTGTCATTCCTAAGCAATTATATGTTGTGTCAAATTTTGTGCAAAAGCACCCCATCCCCCCCCCCACCCCCAATTGCCCTACTATTGTAACTTCTCAAGTTGTGCTATATTTGTGTATGTTGTGATTATTTGGGTAATGTGCAGCTCCTTGAATTAAGATAAATTATGTGCAATTCATGTGATAGTTAAATGATATGCAAGTTTGTGGTGTTAATTGAAACAGGTGCAGCATGTTGAAGTAATTGAATTGCATACAAATTGTTGAGTTAACCCAATTATATGCGAGTTGATGGAGTGACTGGTAATGTGTGGAATTGGTTAAACATGTATTTCGGGGGCTCTCTGACAGGTGGATAGGCCAATATTCAAAGGAAACTCTGGCGAAATTTTCAGAAATTATAGGAGTTAGTGAAACATTTGGGGGATGGTTTATTTTGTGTTTTTCCTACTCTAGTGATTCCACGATCCTCATTCGAGGACGAATGATTTTAAGTGGGGGAGAATGTAAAGACCCGTAAAATTTCATGGCTAAAAATAATGCCCAAATAGGTCCCCGTGTTGTTATAACTATAGAAATTCTTAAAACGGACCCTTTTTGAGTAAAAAGTACCCCGGGACTTAAAAGATAAAATTTTCCAGAGTTGCGTTGTTATGCGATCGCATAACAGGTATGCGGATCGCATAATGGTCGCATACATGGACAGTCTTCTGTCCAATTTGAGGACAGTTATGCGGCCCAAGATGCGATCGCATTTTGGGAATACGGACCGCATAGCTGTCGCATTCTTGCACCTTCATTTTTGCGGAGGAGGTTATGCGACGCACTATGCGATCGCATAAAAGGTATGCGGACCGCATTGTGGTCGCATACCTGGGCAGTCCGGTTTCTTTTTGGCCCATTTGAAGGCCATTTATGCGCAGGAATGCGGATCGCATAGCAGGAATGCGATCGCATTCCTGACCTCATTTCTGTTTCAGGACTTTTAAAATTTTGATTTTTATACATGACCCCTAGTTCATTAAAACACTTACCCACCCACCCCCCCCCTTCCATTTTAACGATTTTCTGAACAAAATAGAGAGAGGGAAGAGGGAGTTCTTGAGAGAGAAGGTTCCATCTTCACCCAAAATTGGTTCTTCACTATCACTAGGGCCTGGAAGTTATTGAATAATTGTCATCTTCTTCACTCTAAGAGATTGACGGTGCTAGACGGTCCGGTGATTTGTAATAAAAAAATTAAAGGGGAATTCTGATTCAAGGTATGTATGGATAACTTTAATCTTTGTAGAGTTATCTGTTGGTGTCCGAGCACACGGTATGAAATTCTTGCTTGAGCATATGTGAATTAATTTTCCTGATGTGTCGAGGTGTAAGATTTCATTCTCTGATTTTCTTAGTCGATTACCATGCTAATTGCGAATCTGAAGGGTGATTATTTGTGCTTATCCTATCATGTGTAAGGTTCGTTAAATGTTCGAATATGTCAATATGGCAGTATGTGCTACTAAATGAAAGAATGTTAACGTACCCTAATGTGGGAATGTATCAAATTGCTAAGGGCCGAGTGTGGCATATGATGAAAAGAAATTGTGGATTATTGGGCCTTCACTTCATATAGTTGTTGGTTGATATGAACTTATGTTCTTGATGATGAAGATCCCTGTGATATAATTGTTGGTTATTGTTGCTATCAAATATGATTGTACGGTGGGATCGAGTCACGCGCTGCAACACGAAGTAATAAGGGTGGAGAGGTAATAAGGGTGAAATGTGATTGTACGGTAGGATCGAGTTGTGCGCCGCAACACAAAGTAATAAGGGTGAAGAGGTAATAAGGGTGAAATGTGAATGTACGGTGGGATCGGGTTGCGCGCCGCAACAGATGAACAATTGAAATGAGTAACTGTGGAATCTTCATTTGTGATTTTCTGTATATCTATGTGGTACTTATGTGGTTACCCTGACTGTCTTCCAATTGTTTACTGTTTGATTTTACTTAGAATAAACTTTGTTCATACATACTAGTACTATTCAAAGGTACTAACGTCCCTTTTTTCTGGGGCGCTACATATTTTATATGGATGTAGGTGGTTCCACAGCAGGTAGCTCAGATTGCCGATAGTGGTGCCTCCCTTCCGTTCCTTCAGCAGATCCGGTGGGCCCCATTTTCTCTCGGGGCCGTGTGTAATCTATATCATCTCTTTTGTATATGTTATGTCTTCTAAGGTATAGTCGGGGACCCTGGCAAGTATTGTATAAACTCTTAGTACTCTTAGAGGCTCCGTATACATGATGTGGGTTGTATATATATGTATTTTGGGCAGTAATTGTGGTTACTAGTAATCATGGTCCGAATCGGAATTACTGTATGTTTTGTGTTTACCAAATGTTGAAAGGACAAAGGATGAAACGAACTCAAATGGTAAATTCATGCTTAAACTATAAATTTTCTAATTGTGGAATAATGTATATTGTAAACACGGGGTAACGCGTTGGGCAGGAAAGGCAATCCAGCTCCGCTTGACTGGGATCATCCGGTTGGGCGCCGGTCTCGTTCCTCGGTTTTGGGGCTTGACATGTCACCTCTCGTCATTTCCTTCCCTTGATTATAGACGTTGTAATACTGTCATTTTTTTATCTACCGTTGTCATGCATGTATCATATCTTACTCATAATGCTTCATTAACTCTTTTCTTATTTCCTGCTAACATTTATGCCTATCACTTTATTTTGAAAACTCGAACAAGACATTATTTTGCTTTTAGCTCCCCTTTTCTCCATCCAGTAGCTCTTCGGGTTGCTTAACGTTCTTGCTCTACTAGGGACGAGCCACACTAAGGTAGTATTTATCCCTTCAAGGTTTCCAGTTCCTATCTTTGTAGTACTCATATCTAGATGTACTATTTTAGAGTGCACCATCTGGGTGTCTCACGAGGAGATCTATTAGCACATTTGCAATATCCTTCGGAAATGTCATCTAACACAAACAATTCATCCACCATTTTGGGTCACTCTAACTCCATCCGGATCGTGATATCACGCCTTCTCTTAAACCATATTTGTTAGCTCCCATAGAGAATAACTTATATCGGTGTGGCCAATTGTGCATACCTCTGTTACTGTTGAAGGTAACTCACAACGCTTATATCTCTCTTCCTAAATGGTAAATAATGATAGTCTTCATCAGTTGGGTACCTCGTACCCTCTTTCACTTTGCTTCCTTTATGATAATATAAAGGTTGGTAGATCCAAGAACTTAAAGAAAATAAGTTGAAAAAATGCCGAAGCAGTAAAGAAATGCAATGGAATTGAGAAACTAAGAAAAATAAACTAGATATATGGAAATTCAAGGAAAGATCCAAGAACCCCAAGATTATGTTAATCGACAAGATCGTAATGACAACAAGTTGGTTATGAAACCAATTGCCTTCAGTAGAGATAAGCTAATCAAGAACTAGATTCGGATCTTGACATCTAGTTTCAATAACTTACGGCAACAACTAGTAAAAGAAACTAGTTGTCTTCGAAGAATATCAAAAGAAACCAAGGATATCACAAGAAAGAAAAGTATCTTACTACCTTAAGCTATGAACTAGTTAGAGTTGCAAGATAAATCTCAAAGTAAAGTTAACAAAGGTTCAAAAGAACTCACAATATTGATATTAATCTTCAATATTCTTCCCTACAATGAAAGACAAGCACCCCTTTATATAGTAGTAAAGAAGGAACTAGTCAAGACTTCAATAAATGAGAATTATATTCCTTAGAAGCATAGAGACTACCCACACTAAGACCAATGTAGTCAACATACACATAGACCAATGCAAGCCAACATAGATTAAGACAATTATTAAATATATATTCTAGAAACTATTTTTGGGCTTATTTGGGCTGCTGAAAATTCCTCCTTTTGAGGGAATATTGGGCCTAATCCCATCTCCTCTTGGAATTTAATTTGGGCCTCTAAATAGTTAGAAGACTTGGCCCAAAGATCCTGCTTGTGCTGGAGCTCTTCTTCTATCATAAGACACTTTTTAATTGCCAATTGAAGTCCATTAAGCTTGTCTTGAAATTTCCTTGTTTGAGACCTTGTCATGGGCCTTCTTGGAGCTTCCAGGGCTTCATCCTTCTCCTTTAATAATGTTGATCTGCCATGGATGCTATCATTCCCCTCTTCTTGAAGATAATTCTTCCTCGAATTCGAGCCTGCATCAAACAAGGAAAGATCAGAAACATTGAAGGTAGCAATAACTTGATATTCACTAGGAAGGTCAACTTTATAAGCATTGTCTCCAATCCATTCAAGGACTTCAAATGGCCTATGTCCTCTTGGATTTAACTAGGATCTTCATTTGGCAGGAAACCTTTCCTTCCTAAAATGTACCCAAACTAAATCTCCAGGCTTAAAAATAATAGATTTTCGCCCCTTATTTATTCGAAAGGTAGTTTGTTCATTCTTCCGCTCAATTGCAAGCCTTGTATGTTCATGAATCTTCTTTATCATTTCAGCCTTATTCCTACCATCAGGATTAACAATGTCATTAGTAGGTAAAGGAAACAAATCAAGGGGCGTGAGAGGATTAAATCCATAAACAACTTCAAAAGGAGACTTACCAGCAGAAGAGTAGATAGTTCTGTTATAGGCAAACTCTACCATGGGAAAATGTTCTTCCCAAGAAGTTAATTTTCCTTAACACATCTCTCAACATATTCCCTAAGGTCCTATTAACACTTCAGCTTGTCCATCAGTTTGTGGGTGACAAGATGTAGAAAACAGTAATTTAGCTCCAAACTTTTCCCAAAGAACTCTTCAAAAGTGACTTAAAAATTTAGCATCCCTATCACTAATGATAGTTTTAGGTATGCCAGGTAATTTAACCACTTCCTTCACAAATAAATCAGCCACGTGTAATGCATCATTAGTCTTCAAGCATGGAACAAAACGAGCCATTTTTGAAAATCTATCTACCACCACAAGTATACTATCCTTACCAAACTTAGTTCTAGGAAGTCCTAACACAAAATCCATAGAAATATCAATCCAAGGAGAAGTAGGGACAGGTAAAGGAGTATAAAGACCATGTGGTAACACTTTTGATTTGGGTTGTTTACATTTAAGACATTGAAAGCACACTTTCTCGACATCCTTTCGCATGCCTGGCCAAAAGAAATATTCAGCTGTCACGACCTCAAATCCTAAGTCGGCCGTGATGGCGCCTATCATGGAACTAGACTAGCTAAAGTTTCAGACTATCAATATATATATCACAATTTCCCACAATTAACAGATTTAAAATAGCAGAATGAGATGAAACAAATACACACTTCCCCAAAACCTGGAGTCAACTGTCATGAGCATCTAAGACTGAAAATACAATGCACAACATAGTGACTTGCTATAACAAAATTCTAAGGTACAAAGACCAAAATAATCTATGATTTGAGGGAAGGAAAGGAGGTGAGCTGGGGACATTGAGCAGCTACCTCAATCCTCGAACAACTCCAAGCTCGTCCAAAGATCAACTAGTGAGATGGTCTGGTACCTGGATCTGCACACAGAGGTGCAGGGAGTAATGTGACTACGCCAACTCAATAAGTAATTAATGTACCTAAAAACTTGAGTGTAGTGACGAGCAATTAAATCATGTAAAACCATATAATGAATGACAGTGAAAATGAGTAAATCAAGTCAGGAATCTACAGTTCCAAATATTTCATAAAACTCCGGTTTCCAATTAAAAATCTCGTATAAAAACATTTACCCAACATTTATTATCAGAGGCTCGGTGTAAAGAAGAGTGAAAACAGCATTTTCATAACATATAAGCCCCTCGGGCACAATATCACTTACAATAAAGCCTCTTGGGTAACCCTCTCAGTCACTCATGACTCCACTATCAGTATCTCATGCTCTCATTTAACACTCGTACTCAGCAAGTACCATGAACACACACAACTGCTGCGGCGGGCAGCCCGCTCGATCCATAGCTATAACATATATTGTTGCGGCGTGCAGCCCGATCCATATAATAGTCGACTGCGCTCACTGGGGGTGTATAGACTCCTGGAGGGGCTCCTTCAGCCCAAGCGCTATATCTGATGCGGCGTGCAGCCCGATCCATATATAACATATATTGTTGCGGCGTGCAGCCCGATCCATATATATATAATATGTATTGACGCGGCGTGCAGCCCGACCCACATATAATATATAACATATATATTGTTGCGGCGTGCAGCCCGTCCCATAACTATCCTCACATACTCGACGCTCGGCCTAACACATATATACTACTACAGCGTGCAGCCCGATCAAAAGCTATCCTCACATACTCGGCTCTCGTCCTGACTCAGTCACCCTCACAAGCCACTTCGGCAATTTATCTCAACTTACGGGACTCAGCCCAAAATACTTTTCAGAGTTTTCAAAGCAATGTTATAACAGTGAAAATAACACCAAGTAGGAAACATGACTGAGTTCACAATTGTTCCAACAGGATAGTGGTAAAATAGTGTAAAAGTACCCCTGAGGGTCCAAACAGGTTGGCACAAGGCCCCAAACATGGAAAATACCCCTGAGGGTCTAAACAGATCGGCACAAGGCCCCAAACATGGCTCACAACCCATAAACAAGTATAAACTTCTGAAAGACAGGATGTCGTGAGGTTTCAAATCGAATACGCGGCTTAATAGCCGCTACGGGACGGACCAAGTCACAGTTTGTATATGTGCATGCCCCCACGCTCGTCACCTAGCATGTGCGTCACCTCATTTACCAAAATAAGATCAAATATCGGGGTGTCATACCCTCAAGTTTAGAGTTACAATCGTTACTTACCTCAAAACAGCCCAAAAGCTACTCCGCAATGCGCTTGCCCCTCGAATTGGCTCCCAAATGCTCCGAATCTAACCAAAATCAGATTAACATCATCAATATATGCTAACGGAACAAAACCCAATTGAAAAATATAAATTTTAACACAATTTTCGAAATTCAGCCAAATCCGAGCCCTGGGCCCACGTCTCGGAATTCAATAAAATTTACATCACTAGAATCCTCATCCTCCCACGATTCTATACATACCAAAAACTCCACAATCGGAACATAATTGCCCACTCAAATCACCAAAAGAATTTCCAAATTTCCTCCTCATTTTTCCCAACCTTATTCCACTTAAATTCTTCAATTACAAGCCTAATCCGTACAAAATAGCATAGAAACGAGTTTTATAATCCGGGATCTTTCCTCCATTGAAGACCTTCGAATCCCCCCTTCAATTTACCCTCAAACAAGCTTAACCCGCATGCAACAATGGAAGAAATGACAAAATATTCGTGGAGGCACTTTTTATACTGTTATGCCCAGTTAATCCGCACCTGTGGATAATTACTCGCACCTGCGGTCCCGGGTGCGCCCCTACGAAATCCCATTAACTGTCCAATTCTCGCACCTGCGATCCCTTTTCCGCACATGTGATCCCTTTTTCCGCACATGCAGCTTCACAGGTGCGGCCCATGCTTCCCACCTGCGGATTCCTCCTGCTCGGACTCTTTTCGCACATGCGCAAGGTCCTTCTCACCTGCGGCATCGCACTTGCGGCTCCCCATACGCAGGTGCGGCCACACCAGAAGATTCACACCAGCAGCTATTTGCTGCAAATATCCTAAGTCCAAACCCCCGCTAACCATCTGAAATCAATCCCGAGCCCTTCGCGGCCCCAACAAAACATACCAACACACCCCACAGAATCATTCAAACTTATTCGAGCCTTCGGACCACCAAAAACAACACAAAAGCACCAAAATTACATCAAATTCAAACCTATGAACTTTAAAACTTCTAAATTTCGCCAATGATGCCGAAACCAACCAAAACACATCCGATTGACCTGAAAATTTGCACACATATCCAAAATGACATTACGAACCTGCTCCAACTGTCGGAATTCAATTCTGACCCCTATAGGCTATTTTCCACTACCAAAAACTAACCTTCGCCAATTCAAGCCTAATTCTACACCGGACATCGAAACTTCATTCCGAACACACTCCTAAGTCCCAAATCACCTGACAAAGCTATCTGAGCCATAAAATCCGTATTCTGAGATCGTTTACCAATAAGTCAACTCCTAGTTTGACTTTTCAACTATTAAGTTGCTTTAAGAGGCTAAGTGCCTCTGTTCTCACCACGACCACTCCGAACCCAAACCAATCGACCCAACACAACATAAACAGTCTAAATAATATATGATAAAGCAGAAATGGAGAAATGGGGCTAATCTCACGAAACGACTGATCGGGTCGTTATATCCTCCCCCTCTTAAAGAAACGTTCATCCTCGAACGGGTCTAGAAACATACCTGGAGTCTCGAATAAGTGAGGATATTTGTCCCGCATCTCCCGCTTGGTCTCCCAGGTGGAATCCTCCACCGGCTGTCTTCTCCACTTAACCTTCACTGAAGCTATATCCTTAGACCTCTACTTTCTGACCTGATGACCCAAAATAGCCACTGGCTCTACCTCATATGACATATCACCCTCGAGCTGAACCGTGCTGAAGTCCAAAACATAAGACAGGTCACCAACATACTTCCGGAGCATCGAAACATGGAACACCGGATGAATACTCGATAAGCTGGGAGGCATAGAAAGTCTATAAGCGACCTCCCCAACCCTCTGAAGCACCTCAAAAGGCCCAATAAATCGGGGACTCAACTTTCCCTTCTTCCCGAACCTCATAACACCCTTCATGGGTGACACCTTCAGTATTACCTTCTCCCTAACCATGAAAGACACATCTCGGACCTTCCGGTCCGCATAACTCTTCTACCTAGACTGCGCTGTGCGAAGCCGCTCCTGAATTAATTTCACCTTACCCAACGCATCCTGAACCAAGTTTGTGCCCAATAGCCTAGCCTTGCCCAGCTCAAACCAACCAACCAGAGATCTGCACCTCCTACCATATAAAGTTTCATACGGAGCCATCTGGGTACTCGACTGATAACTATTATTATATGCAAACTCTACGAGTGGAAAAAACTGGTCCCATAAACCCCCAAAATCAATGACACATGCATGCAACATATCCTCCAAAATCTGAATAGTACACTCCGACTGCCCGTCGGTCTGAGGATGAAATGCTGTGCTCAACTCGACCTGAGTACGCAACTCTCTTTGTACGTCTCTCCAGAACTAAGATGTGAACTGAGTACCTCTATCGGAAATGATAGAAACTGGAACCCCATGCAATCGCACAATCTCCCTGATATAAATCTCAGCTAACCGCTCCGAAGAATAAGTAGTACCAACAGGAATGAAGTGCGCGGACTTGGTGAGTTGATCCACAATAACACATATAGCATCAAACCTCCTCGAAGTCTGTGGGAGTCCAACTACGAAGTCCATGGTGATTTGCTCCCACTTCCACTCCGTAATATCAAATCTTTGAAGAAATCCACCTGGTCTCTGGTGCTCATACTTGACCTGCTGACAGTTGAGACACCGAGCCACAAACTCAACAATATCTCTCTTCATCCGCCTCCACCAATAATGTTGTCTCAGATCCTGATACATCTTTGCGGCACCAGGATGGATGGAATACCGCGAACTATAGGCCTCAGCTAGAATCAAATCTCGAAGCTCATCCACATTGGGCATGCAAATTCGGCCAGGCATCCTCATGACCCCATCATCATCAATAACCACATCCCTGGCATCACCGTGACGGACCCTGTCCTGAAGAACAAGCAAGTGTGGATCATCATACTAGCGTGCTCTAATCTGGTCATAAAGAGAAGACATGGAGGCTACACAAGCCAATACCCGCGGAGGCTCTGATAGATCCAATCTCACCAACTGACCTACTAAAGCCTAAACATCAAGTGCTAAAGATCGCTCTACTACTGGAAGGTAGGCTAAACTCCCCAAACTCTCCACTCTGCGACTCAGGGCATCGGCCACTACATTGGCCTTCCCAGATGATATTAGATAGTGAGGTCATAATCCTTGAGAAGCTCCAACCACCTCCTCTGACGAAAATTCAAATCCTTCTGCTTAAGTAGATGCTGCAAACTACGGTGATCAGTGAAAATCTCACAATGCACTCCGTATAAATAATGGCGCCAAATCTTCAAGGTGTGGACAATAGTTGTTAGCTCAAGATCGTGCACTGGATAAATCTTCTCGTGCACCTTCAACTGTCTGGACGCGTAGGCAATCACCCTACCATCTTGCATCAAAATCGCTCCAAGGCCAACTCTTGAGGCATCACAGTAAATTGT
Source organism: Nicotiana knightiana (assembly GCA_005239525.1). Classification (NCBI taxonomy): domain Eukaryota; kingdom Viridiplantae; phylum Streptophyta; class Magnoliopsida; order Solanales; family Solanaceae; genus Nicotiana; species Nicotiana knightiana. Next base: position 37,912 of record ML416170.1, on the reverse strand, counting down.
ATAAGAACCTGAACCCGTAGGCAAAATCAATACCGGAGTTGTAGTCAAATCTGACTTGAGCTTCTGAAAGCTCTCCTCACACTCCTCAGTCCACCTGAGCTGAGTACCCTTCTAGGTCAGTCTGTTCATAGGTGCTGCAATAGATGAAAATCCCTCAACGAAATGGCGATAGTACCCTGCCAAACCAAGGAAACTGCGAATCATAGTAGCTGATGACGGTCTAGGCCAACTCTGCACCACCTCTACCTTCTTCAGATCAACCTGAATACCCTCACTGGACACCACGTGCCCCAAGAATGCTACTGAATCAAGGCAGAACTCATACTTCAAAAATTTTGCATATAATCTCTTCTCTCTCAATGTCTGAGGCACAACTCTCACATGCTGCTCATGATCCTCCCGAGATCGGGAATATACCAAGATATCGTCAATAAACACGATGACAAAAGAATCCAGATACGGCCAGAATACACTGTGCATAAAGGTTGTTGGGGTATTGGTCAGCCCGATTGACATAACCAGAAACTCATAATGACCATATCTAGTCCTGAAAGCAGTCTTCGGGATGTATGGCCCCCAAATCTTCAACTGATGATAGCCGGAATGCAAGTCAAACTTAGAAAATACCCTGGCACCCGGCAACTGATCAAACAAGTCATCTACACGAGGTAAAGGATACCGGTTCTTCATCGTAACTCCGTTCAGCTGTCGACAATCAATACACATACGCGTAGAACCATCCTTCTTCTTTACAAACAACACTGGTGCACCCCAAGGTGACACACTAGGCCTAATGAACCCCTTATCTAGGAGTTCCTGAAGCTTCTCCTTTAATTCCTTTAGCTCTGCTGGTGCCATACAATAAGGTGGAACAGAAATCGGCTGAGTGTATGGCACCAGGTCAATACCAAAATCAATGTTCCTGTCAGGCGTCATACCTGGAAGGTCTGCAGGAAACACGTTCGGAAAGTCACGGACCACAGGAACCGAATCAATAGCGGGAGTTTCACCACTGACATCCCTCACAAAAGCCAGATACGATAAACACCCCTTCTCAACCATACGGTGAGCCTTCAGGTAGGAAATCACCCTACTAGGCACATAACCAGAAGAACCTCTCCACTCAACCCTCGGACATCTGGGCATAGCTAAGGTCACGGTCTTAGCGTGACAATCAAGAATGGCATGACACGAAGATAACCAGTCCATGCCCAATATCACATCAAAATCGACCATGCTGAGTAATAGTAGGTCCACTCGGGTCTCCACACCCCCAACTGATATCACACACGACCGATACATGCGGTCCACAACAACAGTATCGCCCACCGGAGTCGACACATGAACAGATGTAACTAAAGACTCATGGGGCATATCCAGAAAATGGGAAAAATATGAAGAAACATAGGAATATGTAGAACCAGGGTCAAATAAAGCCAAAGCATCTCGGCAACAGACTGAGACAATACCTGCGATCACTGCATCGGAGGCCATAACATCTGTCCTGGCTGGAAAGGCATACATACGAGCCTGACCTCCACATGCTCGACCTCCCCCTCTAGGGCGGCCTCTAGCTGACTGACTACCACCTCTGGCTGCCTGGGTGGGTGGTGAAGTAACTAGAGTTGAAGTCAAAGGATGGATCCTCAGCTGAGATGGACCTCCAAGAAGATGAGTACACTACCTCCTCATATGCCCGAACTCTCCACACTCATAACAACTCCCTGGAGCTGGAGACTGTGACTGAAATGAACCCCTGGCACCAGAATGGCCACTAGGAGAACCATGCATAGAAGAACCCTGAACTAATGGTGCTCGAGCTGCACTCTGGGCTGGAAGGGCATCGAATGAAGAATGGCATGGCTAAAAACTGCGGGGACCATGCCCCGAAGATGCACCACTATAGGCTGGGCGGCCTGACTGGTGAGGCCTGAATGAACGGCCTCTACCATGCTGAAACTGCCCCTTGAAGGAGCACCACTAGAACCACCTGATCCATGAGGCCTCTTGGCCTCCCTCTGTACCTGCTCCTGGCGGCGAATCGACTCAATATCTCGAGCAATATCAACAACCTGCTCGAATGTAGCATCTGATACTCTCTCCCGGGTCATGAAAAGACGGAGCTGATAAGTGAGGCCATCCACAAACCTCCTAATCCTCTCCCCATCAGTAGGGACCAACTTGGTGGCATGACGAGCCAAATCCGAAAACTGCATCTCATATTGCATCACTGATAGCTCTCCCTGACGCAGCTGCTCAAAAAGCCTACTCTACTCCTCCCTGTGAGACTGGGGTACATACTTCTCCAAGAAGATAGTGGAGAACTGCTGCTAGGTAAGGGGTGCTGAACCAACAGCCCTACGCCTCTCAAAAGACTCCCACCAAGTGAAAGCAGCACCACAAAACTGAAAAGTAGCAAATGAGACCCCACTAGTCTCCAAAATCCTAGCAGTACGCAGCATCCTCTGACACTTATCCAGAAAACCCTGGGCATCCTCTCCCTCAGCACCACTGAATGTCGGAGGCTGAAGTCTACTAGACCTCGCCAGCCTATGTTGCTCATCATCTGGGATAGCTGGGACCACGAAGTCTTGCACTGGAGCAACCGGCTGGGATGGAACCGCCCCTGGTGTTTGCTGGCCCTGAGTAGCTTGCTCAGGTGTCCGAGCAACTGGAGTCTGACTGCCTTCCCCGGCCTGAGAAGTAGCACCAACTGCCTAAGAAAAGGTGGTACACATCGTCAAGATCTGATCCAAGGTCTTTTGAAGACCCGGAATAACAATAGGCACTACTGGTGCCTGAGCCAGTCCCACTGGAGCATCTGCGGCGGGAACTTGATCCTGAATAGTAGGGGGATCAACTGATACTAGCCTGGCTACCACACGGGATGGCCCCCTACCTCTACCACGGCCTCTATCGTGGCCTCGACCCCTGGCTGGTCTAGCTGGTAGCTGATCCCCCTGATCGGTGGTGCGAGTCCTCACCATCTGTGAGATAATGAAACAACAGAAGTTTAGATTTCCAGAACCAATCAAATGACACGATAGAATTCAAGAAAAATTAGATTGTTCCTAATGGTTCTGTAGCCTCTCGAAGATAAGTAAAGACGTCTCTGTACTGATCCGCAAGACTCTACTAAACCTGCTCATGACCATTGAGTCCTATGTAACCTATCGCTCTGATACCAACTTGTCACGACCCCAAATCCTAAGCCGGCCGTGATGGAGCCTATCATGGAACTAGGCTAACCAACCGTTTCAGACTATCAATATATATATATATATATATATATATATATCATAATTTCCCATAATTAGCAGATTTAAAATAGCAGAATGAGATGAAACAAATACACACTTCCCCAAAACATGGAGTCAACTGTAATGAGCATCTAAAACTGAAAATACAATGTACAACATAGTGACTTGCTACAACAAAAATCTGAGGTACAAAAGACCAAAAGAAGCAAAGTCCATAGTGATCCGCTCCTACTTCCACTCCGGAATATCTAATCTCTAAAGCAATCCACCCAGTCTCTGGTGCTCATACTTGACCTACTGACAGTTGATACACCGAGCCACGAACTCAAAAATATCCCTCTTCATTCGCCTCCACCAATAATGTTGTCTCAGATCCTGATACATCTTTGCGGCACACGGATGGATGGAATACAACAAACTATGGGCCTCCGCTAGAATCAAATCTCGAAGTCCATCCATATTGGGCACGCAAATCTGGCCCTATATCCTCATGACCCCATCATTAACAATAACCACATCCCTGACATCACCGCGACAGACCCTGTCCTGAAGAACGAGCAAGTGTGGATCATCATACTGGCATGCTCTAATATGATCATAAAGAGAATACCTGGAGGCTACACAAGCCAATACCCGCGGGGACTCTGATAGATCCAGTCTCACAAACTGACCCGCTAAAGCCTAAACATCAAGTGCTAAAGGTTGCTCTGCTACTGGAAGGTAGGATAGACTCCCCAAACTCTCTGCTCTGCAACTCAGGTCATCGGCCACTACATTGGCCTTCCCCGGATGATATAGAATGGTGAGGTCATAATCCTTGAGGAGCTCCAACCATCTCCTCTTACGCAAATTCAGGTCCTTATACTTAAGCAGATGTTGCAAACTACGGTGATCAGTGAAAATCTCATAATGCACTCCATACAAATAATAACGCCAAATCTTCAAGGCGTGGACAATAGCTGCTAGCTCAAGATCGTGCACTGGATAATTCTTCTCATGCACCTTCAATTTTCTGGACGCGTAGGCAAGCACCCTACAGTCCTGCATCAAAACCGCTCCAAGGCCAACTCTCGAGGCGACACACTAAATTGTATAAGAACCTGAACCCGTAGGCAAAACCAACACCGGAGTTGTAGTCAAAGCTGACTTGAGCTTCTGAAAGCTCTCCTCACACTCCTTAGTCCACCTGAACTGAGCACCCTTCTGGGTCAGCCTGGTCATAGTAACTGCAATAGATGAATATCTATCTACAAAACGACGCTAGTACCATGCCAAACCAAGGAAACTACGAATCTTGGTAGCTGATGATGGTCTAGGCCAGCTCTGCATCGCCTCTATCTTCTTCGGATCAACCTGAATATGCTCACTGGACACCACATTCCCCAAGAACGCTACTGAATCAAACCAGAACTAACACTTCGAAAATTTTGCATACAACTTCGTCTCCCTTAAGGTCTGAAGCACAACTCTCAAATGTTGCTCATGATCCTCCCGAGATCGGGAATACACCAAGATATCGTCAATAAACAGGATGATGAAGGATTATAAATAAAGCCGGAACACACTGTGCATCAAATACATAAAGGCTACTGGGGCATTGGTCAGCCCGAATGACAACCAGAAACTCATAATGACCATACCTAGTCCTGAAGGTAGTCTTCGGGATGTCGGGCCCCCGAATCTTCAACTAATGATAGCCAGAATGCAATTCAACCTTGGAAAATACCCTGGCACCCTGCAATTGATCAAAAAAGTCATCTATACGAGGCAAGGAATATCGTTTCTTCACCATAACCTTGTTCAGCTGCCGATAATCAATACACATACGCATAGAACCATCCTTCTTCTTCACAAACAACACCGGAGCACCCCAAGGTGACATACTAGGCCAAATGAACCCCTTATCTAGGAGTTCCTGAAGCTGCTCCTTTAATTCCTTCAACTCCGCTGGTGCCATATGATAAGGTGGAATAGAGATAGGTTGACCCTGGCACTAGGTCAATACCAAGATAAATGTCCCTGTCAGGTGGCATGCCTAGTAGGTCTGCAGGAAACACGTCCGGAAAATCACGGACCACAGGAACCGAATCAATAGAGGGAGTCTCACCACTGACATCCCTCACAAAAGACAAATATGATAAACACCCTTTTTAAACCATACGCTGAGCCTTCAGGTAGGAAATCACCCTTCTAGGCACATACTCAGAAGAACCTCTCCACTCAAACCTCGAAAATCCTGGCATAGTTAAGGTCACGGGAGTAGAAAGGCAGCGAGTATCGGAAACCTTGCGTTCATTCCAGTCAGTGAGAGGCCGCTTGCAATAGATGTTCAGACTTTGGCCAACCAGTTTGTGAGGTTGGATATTTTAGAGCCTAGTTGTGGACTCGTAAAATTCTTAACCAAAAACTCGTGGTTTCGTAGTGCCAAGTTAGCTTTCATGGATCTTATGAATCGATTCTTCAAGTCGTTCCTTGACTCCTTTGTAATAGTATTCATTGACGACATCCTTGTATATTCATGAAGTTGAGAGGATCACGCTGACCACCTTAGGGCAGTTCTGCAGGCTCTTCATCAACACCGATTGTATCCAAAGTTCTTGAAATGCGGGTTTTGGCTTGAATCTGTTACATTCCTGGGTCTTGTCATCTCCGGAGAAGGAATTAAGATTGACCCTTAAAAATATTGCAGCGGTGAAAGATTGGCCTAGACCTACTACTCCAACAGAGATTCGCAGTTTCTTGGGTTTGGCCGGTATTATAGGAGGTTCGTGGAGGGATTCTCCACTCTTGCCTCTCCATTGAAAAAATTGATGCAGAAGACGATTAAGTTCCAGTGGTCCGATGCTTGTGAAAGGAGCTTCCAGGAATTGAAATCGAGATTGACTTCGGCACCGGTATTGACCCCACCGGAGGGTACAAAGGGGTTTGTGGTGTATTGCGATGCTTCAAGGATCGGTCTTGGGTGTGTATTGATGCAACATGGTAAGGTTATAGCTTATGCTTCAAGACATCTTAAGAATCATGAAAAGAACTATCCAACTCACGACTTAAATCTTCCGGTGGTGGTTTTTGCATTAAAATTTTGGCGTCATCATTTGTATGGGGTCCATGTAGATGTATTCACGGACCACAAGAGCCTTCAATACGTTTTCAAACAGAAAGAATTGAACTTGAGGCAGAGAAGGTGGCATGAATTGCTCAAAGATTATGACATCGACATTTTGTATCATCTGTGGAAAGCTAACGAGGTGGAGAATGCTCTTAATCGGAAATCTATGGGTAGTTTGGCTCACTTAGAGGAATGTCAAAGGCCCTTGGCCCAAGAGGTCCACCAGTTGGCCAGTTTGGGAGTTCGTTTTGTGGACTCTAATGAAGGGGGAGTGATTGTGCGGTATAGGGAAGAATCGTCACTTGTAGCATAAGTCAAGGAGAAAAGTGTTGGTCCAGCTGAAGGGAGGGATTCATAAAAATAAGACTACGGCTTTTCCTCTTGGCATGGATGACGGCACATTACGATACAAATGCAGCTATGTGTTCCAAACGTGGATGGTCTTCGGGAAAGAATCGTAGCAGAAGCTCATACTTGTAGATATTCTGTGCACCCAAGTTCTACGAAAATGTATCATGACCTCAAGGAAGTTTACTAGTGGAATGACATGAAGTGGGGTGTGGCGGACTTTGTGGCAAAATGTTCAAACTGTCAACAGGTGAAGGCCGAGCATCAAAGGCCCGGTGGGTTAGCTCAGAGTATAGAAATTCCAATGTGGAAATGGGAAATGATCAACATGGATTTTATGGTAGGGTTTCCGCGCACTCCGTGTAAGTTTGACTCAATTTGGGTGATCATGGATCAACTCACGAAATCAGATCACTTCTTGCCAGTTAAATTCACCGACACTATGGAACAGTATGCTCAATTATACATCAAGGAGATAGTCAGGCTTCACAACACTCCAGTTTCCATCATCTCTAATCAGGGGGCCCAGTTCACAGCTAATTTCTGGAAGAAATTTCAGCAAGGTTTGGGTACGCAGGTAAATCTTAGCACGGCTTTCCATCCTCAGACTGACGGGCAAGAAGAGCAGAATATTCAGATGCTTGAGGACATGTTGCATGCTTGTGTGCTTGAATTCAAAGGTAGCTGGGATGATCATTTGTCGCTCATAGAATTTTCTTATAACAACATCTTCCATGCCAGTATTCATATGGAGCCGTTTGAGCTCTTGTATGGTAGAAGGTGTAGATCGCTGATTGGGTTGTTCGAGGTTGGAGAGGCTGAACTAATAAGACCATACCTTGTGCATCATGCTATGGAAAAGGTTAAGATCATAAAAGAGCAGTTAAAGACTGCTTAGAGTCACCAAAAATCCTATTCGGACGTCCGTCGCAGAGACTTGGAGTTCAAAGAAGATGATTGGATGTTCTTGAATGTATCTCCCATGAAGGGGATCATACGGTTCGGAAAGAAAGGGAAATTAAGTCCGAGGTATGTCGGGCCTTATAGAATCATTCAAAGGATAGGTTAGGTGGCGTACAAGCTTGAGCTACCACCCGAGATGTCATTAATACACCTGGTATTCCATGTGTCCATGTTGAAGAAGGTAATTGGGGATTCGTCCGCTATTTTTCCAGTTGAGACCATCGAGGTTAGTGAAGAATTGTCATATGAAGAGGTTCTGGTTGCTATCCTTGATAGACAGATCCAAAAATTGAGAAACAAAGTAATTGCTTCCGTGAAGGTATTATGGCGAAACCAGCAAGTCGAAGGAGCTACTTGGGAAGCCAATAGTGAAATGAAAAAGAAGTACCCTCATTTGTTTGTATAGCCATGTAATAGTTCTATGAAGTTGTTCCCCTAAATTTTTGTATCATTTGTTTGGCAATGTAAAGACACTCCTTTCTAATTATATGTCCTTTATGAGGCCTCGGTTGGTGCTGTTTTATGTCCTGTTGTGTTGTTTGATCATGTATATCTTGTTAAGAGGTGTTTCGGGGGCTCTTTGGCAGGTAGATAGGCCTAATTCCAAAGGAAACTCTGGTGAATTTTCAGAAAATCCGAGAGTTAGGTACACATTTGGGGCTAATGGCATGTGGTATAACTGAACCTAAGTGACCTTGATCCTCATTCGAGGACGAATGATTCTAAGTGGGGGAGGATATAAGGACCCATAAATTCTTAAACCAAAATGGGGTTTCGTAATGGCATGTGGTATAACTCCACCAAAAGATCGCCGTTGTTCGGATTTTTTGGATTGAACAGTACCCTGTGGACCGAGAACACTTTTTCTCAGATTTACGCATTTTTGCGGCCCATTATGCGGCTGCATAACCACTCTGCGGCACGCATAATGGCCACAGAGTGAAGCAAAAAAATCTGGCAAAATTGAGACTAGTTTTGCGGTCGATTATGCGATCGCATAATCAATATGCGGGCCGCACATTGGCTGCATAACCTCTCTTAGGTTTCCGTGAAAGGGAGTTCTGCGGTGCATTATGTGACCACAGAACAAGTATGCGGAACGCATAGTTGTCGCATACTTAGTCAGAAAATTCATCTTCTCAGAGGCTATTTTTGCGGTCACTTTGCGGACCGCATATCCATTATGTGGTCGCATATGCGACCGCATACCTGTGACGGGGCACCCATTTTTCTTATTTTTATACCCAACCCTATTTCGATAAAAACACATATCCCACATCATTTTGAGCCATTTTCTGATATTATAGAGTGAGGAAAAGGGGTTCTTAGAAAGAGAGATATCATCCATCCACTAGTATTCATCATTCATACTAAATGCTTGAAGATTTTTAGGAAGGCCATAAGATTGAAGAATAGATTGAAGGTAAGAACCTATACCCTACCCTCCAAATTCAAAGGTCTAGTGAAAATGGGAATAATTGGTGAAGTAAATGTGGTGTGGGGGAGGTAAGTTTCTTGCATGCATGTATTCCTAGAATGGGAGGGCAGTTCGTAAACTAAGAATGGGTGGAAGAACGGTAGAATGATTAATAAAAGTCCTAAGAACAGTAATGCACACCTAGTGATTGGCAAAATGCCCTAATAAGATAGAATTACAACTATTCTCCTAATTTTGGGTTCAATTTTGCGATATTGTTAGAATAGATTGAAGTTGCTAAAAATGGGGATCGCCTAAAACCTCTAAAGAAAACTCAATTAAGGTATGTATGGCTACTCTCTTCTTCTTATAATCGAGCTCCTGATGTCCGATTATTTGATGTAAATTCCTGACCAGGTCGTACTTGAGTTGAATGTCTTAATATGTTGAGTTTAAAGCTTCATGTTTCATGATTGTTCTGAAAATTTACCATGTCAACATGCTATTTAAGAATGTGATTATGATTCCCCGAGCTCCATCCCTTATGTGTGTAATGCCCTATGTGATGGTGTTTTTCGATATGAAGGAAAATGTAATTTGAACGAATAAGAAGGTAAAAAGACTTGAATTGTAAAATATGTCCAAGTGCCAAGAACTATGTAATAAAAGATGGGAAGGAATTGTGAACTGTATGAACAACTGAAAGTGGATATGTCCCAAGTGAGATGGCTTAGCCGATCGGGCCGAGATCGGACGCCATGTTGTACACATAGTGGCATTTATACTGGGTCATTGATTATCATTATGAATTTGGATACGTCTCACTTGGGATGGCTTAGCCGGTCGGGACGAGACCGGACTCCGTGTAAAACAATGATGGCATTATGAGTTGTGGCACTTGGCACTAAGGATTATTAACCTAAAAGGATGGAAGGACTGAATTGGAAACTATGTAACTAAATTGGAAACCATGTGATCCTTACTTAGTGTTATTTCTATTTATGTGAAGAACTATCTGATTATTATGATTGCCTTCCCTTTTATTTCATTGTTCATTCTACTAAGATTGGTGTTTGCCTTACATACTAGTACTATTCGAGAGTACTAACGTCCCTTTTGCCGGGGTCGCTACATCTTTGAATGGATGTAGATGGTTCCTTCGCAGATAGTGCTGATCACCGATAGTGGTGCCCTCTCTCTCTTTCTCCTCACAGAAGTCTTGGTGAGCCCTGTTTCTTCCCGGGGTCATGTGTAGTATATGTTGTCCTTCTTTTGTATAAGTTACCACATTCTGAGGTATAGTCGGGGCCTTATTACCGACATTGTCATGTTTGTCTTATGTATATTTACAGGCTCCATAGACGTTTATGTAGATCCTATATGGGTGTTGCGGTGGTCATCGGATCAAGTTGTATTTTGAAACTCTTTTCCACTAAATTGTAAACCGCATGTACTTTTGGAAACTTAGCTATGGCATAATGAATGTGAGGAAGAGTGAACTAGTAATCGTCTATATATTTGTAAAACTGATCTATCCTCTATTTAACAAATGGTGATGCGTTCTCTTTTAGATTATGAATGAGTCAGGTAGGAAAGATTTAGTAGGCTTGCTCGACCAGGTTCACTTGGTAGAGCGCTGGTCGCGCTCCCCAAGGTTGGGGCATGACACCAGCTGTGTTCTAGCTTGTACCTTCCTTGTTTGAGCGTATCAGAGATCGGTAGTATGACGACCCTCATTTATTGGTCCTTAGGGACACATTACGGCACGGTGATGCCAAGCAGGTTACTGTTGGAGATGTTGGAGTCTTGAGAATGCAGGGTCGTGTTTGTGTGCCTAATGTGGATGGACATTGTGAGTTGATTCTTGAAGAGGCCCACAGTTTCCGGTATTCCATTTATCCGGGTGCCGCCAAGATGTATCAGGACCTGTGGCAGCATTATTTGTGGAGGAGGATGAAGAAGGATATAGTTGCTTATGTAGCTCGGTGTCTAAATTTTCAGTAACTAAAGTATGAGCATTAGAGACCCGGTGGTTTGCTTCAGAAGATGGAGATTCCTGAGTAGAAGTGGGAGCGTATCATTATGAATTTCGTTGTTAGACTCCCACGGACTCAGAGGAAGTTTGATGCCGTGTGCGTCATTGTGGACAGGCTGACTAAGTCAGAGCATTTCATTCCTATGGAAGTTACCTATTCTTCGGAGTGCTTGGTAGAGATCTACATCCGCGAGATCGTCCGTCTTCATGGGGTGCCCGTGTCTATCATCTCTAATTAAGGTACACAGTTCACCTCGCACTTTTGGAGGGCAGTACAGCGTGAGTTGGGCACGCGGGTTGAGTTGAGCACAGTGTTTCATCCTCAGACAAATGGACAATCCGAGCGCATTATTCAGATATTGGAGGATATGCTCAGCGCATTTGTTATAGACTTCGGAGGATCGTGAAATCAGTTTTTGCCCATTGCAGAGTTCGCCTACAACAATAGCTACCAGTCGAGCATTCAGATGGCTCCCTATGAGGCATTATACGGTAGGCGATGCCGGTCTCCAATTGGGTGGTTCGAGTCGGGGAATTCTCGGTTGTTGGGTACAGACTTAGTACAGGATGCCTTGGATAAGGTCATGATTATTCAAGATTGACTTCGCACATCTCAGTCTAGGCAGAAGAGTTATGCCGACCGTTGAGTTCGTGATGTTGCATTCATGGTTAGGGAGAGAGTGTTGCTCCGAGTATCACCCATGAAGGGTGTCATGAGGTTCGGAAAGAAGGGAAAGTTGAGCCCTAGGTATATCGGGCCTTTTGAGATTCTGGAGAGAGTGGGAGAGGTGGCTTACAGGCTTGCGTTGCCACCGGAGTTATCAGCAGTTCATCCGGTGTTCCACGTGTCCATACTCCGGAAGTATCACGGTGATCCGTCCCATGTATTAGATTTCAGCTCCATCCAGTTGGACAAGGATTTGACTTATGAGGAGGAGCCGGTGGTTATTCTAGCCCAGCAGGTTCATCAGTTGGGGTCGAAGAGTTATCATTCAGTCCGAGTGCAGTGGAGAGGTCAGCCCGTTGAGGAAGCTACTTGGGAGTCTGAGTTGGACATGATGTAACGACCTGGCTGGTTGTTCCGAGAGTAATAGCCTCGTTTCCTCCGTTTCTGCTTCATTATATGTGTTTCAACTTCATTATGTTGTGTTAGATTGGTTGGCTCGGGTTCGGAGCAATTTTTGGAGAGAAATAAGACACTTAGTCTCTTAACTTGGTTCAATAGTTGGAAAAGTCAACCGGAAGTTGACTTATTCGTAAACAACCTCGGAATGTAGATTTTATGGTTCGGATAGCTTCGTTAGGTGATTTGGGACTTAGGAGTGTGTTCGAAATGTGGTTTTGAGGTCCGGGGTAGAATTAGGCTTGAATTGGCGAAATTGAGTTTTTGGCGATTTCCGGTCGACAATGGAAAATTAGTTATCGGGGTCGGAATGGAATTCGAGAAGTTTGAGCAGGTTTCGTAGTCTCATTTTGGACGTGTGTGCAAATTTTCAGGTCATTCAGACGTGTTTTGGTTGGTTTCGGCATCATTGGCGGAATTTAGAAATCTCAAAGTTCATAGGCTTGAATCCGATGTGATTTTGGGTGTTTTGGCATTGTTTTGGGTGTTTCGAGGGCTCGACTAAGTTTGAATAAGGTTATGGAATGTGTTGGCATATTTGGTTAAGGTCCCGAGGGCCTCGGGTGAGTTTCGGGTGGTTAACAGATCAATTTTTGGATTTGGGAGATAGCAGTTTTGCTGGTTTCTGTTGCAGGCATTTTTGTTCTTCGCGATCGCGTAGAAGGGTCCGCGATCACGTAGTCTAAGTTGGGAAGGGGTGAAATTTTCTATATGCGATCGTAGAGGTCAGATCGCGATTGCGTGTGGCTGTGATGTTGTGCTACGCGAACGCGTGGCCAAAGTCGTGTTCGCGTAGAGGAGAGTGAGTTGCTGAGGAGTGGAAGGATTTGTGCTATGAGGTCGCGTGGGAAGGGCCCCGATCGCATGAGTTGGGAAGGCAAAGCTTCGCGATCGCGTGGGCTATTCCGCGATCGCGTAGGGTTAAACGACGGGCCTGGGCAGTGTGCTTTAAAAAGCCACATCCGCGAGTTTGAGCCCACTTCTCACCATTGTTGGATGAAATTGGAGCTCTTGAGAGAGATTCAAAGAGGGATTCAAAGGGGAACGTTTGGAGGTAAGATTTTTGAATTCATCACTCGATTCTATGTTGTTTTCTTAGTAATTAAACTTGAAATCAGTTGGATTTAAACCCAAAATTTGGGGAAGTTAGGGCATGAGAAATTTGGACTTTTATTGAGTAATTGAAGGGGCTATTGTGGTCCGATTTTGATGTTCTTAGTATGTATAAACTCGGGAAAGGATGAGTATTCTTGTGATGCAATTTTTATAGAGTTTTGAGACGTTGGCCCGGGGGCTGGGTTTGGCCAATTTCGGGAATTTTGGTTAAATTTGATAATTTTTTAGTGGGATTTGTTCCTTTAGCGTATATTGATGATATTAATATGGTTTTGGTTAGATTCGGAGCAATCGGGAGCCGATTCGAGAGGCAAGAGCATCACGGATTAGTATTTGGGTCGGTTTGAGGTAAGTAATGACTGTAAACCTTGTCCTGAGGGTATGAAACCTCGGACTTCATATTTTCTCACTATTTTCGGAGTGGCGCACATGCCGGATGACGAGTGTGTGGCGTTCACTGATTGTGGATTTTGACTTGGTCCTTTCCGTGGAAACTATTGAGTTGCATATTTACTTTTAAATCATATGTTAAATCGTGTTTAAAGACTATTGTTATATTTGGGTTGTAAGCCATGTTTGGGGCCTTGTGCCGACTTGTTTTAGACCACTTGGGGGCTTTTACTGCTATTTCCTCATTGTGTTGACTTATGATTTTCACTCAGTCATATTATGTTTAACTGATTTCGAAACCCAGCCTTATTTACACTATTTTGAGATATAAAATGATGTTTTGGGTCGAGTACCCCATTTTACTGATAGCCCGAGTGGCTTTTGAGAGTTTCTGACTGAGTGAGGTCGAGGTCCTGATTGTGAGGATATGATATGCCACTAGGTGGCTTGATATTAGCACTTGGGGTGAAGGAGCCACTCCGGAGTCTGTACACACCCCCAGTGAGCACAGGTACCTACTGAGTGCGAGTGCCGAGTGCCAAGTGACGAGTCATTGGGAGCGTGACCGTGAGGTTGCCCGAGGGGCTGATTATGAGTGACTGTGAGGTTGCCCAAGGGGCTGATTATGAGTGACTGTGAGGTATGCCCGAGGGGCTTATTTCTGAGTGATGTTACGCTCGAGGGGCAGTTTCTGATACATGTTTTGCCCGAGGGGATACTTATGATTTTACCACTTTCACTCTTCTTTTTATGATTTTTATCATTTTTACACTAAACTTCTTGAAAATTATGTTGAAATTGTTGGCAAGTATATTCCCAAATGATTTTTACCAAAAATCGGCTTTTAAGCGTGATGATTTAACGTATACACTGTTGGAAAGAAAGAATGTGCATATTGTGAAATGATGATTTGACTTTATGTGTTTCTTACTACTCAAACCTGATTTATTTTCATTACCACTGAGTTGGCGTACTCACATTACTCCCTGCACCTTGTGTGCAGATCCAGGTGCTAGGGTAGAGTGAGTTGTGTATCTGTTCCAGATATTTCTAGAAGATTTTTGCGAGGTAGCTGCACGCGTCCACAGCCCTGCTCTCTCCTGCTTACTATTTTAGGGTTTATTTTTCTAGAGTTGTATATTTTCTGTAGATGCTCATGAGTAGTGACTCCGGGATCTTAGGATTGTATTTAATATTTGGTGTAGCTTTATCTGTTTTTAAAATGTTTAAACGAAAACTTTATTGGTTATCACTTTAGTAATGATATAAATGAAAGATTAAAATGATTTGAGTGTGGATTTGGCTAGCCTAGTCCCACGATAGGCGCCATCACGATTGGTTTAGATTTGGAGTCGTGACATATGCGGAGTATATATCCCCACCTTTTCACCAGTTTAGTTACTTTTCTATGTCCGTTCGAGGACGAACGGTTGCTTTAGAGGTGGAGAATGTGATGACCCGATAGGTCATCTTATGATTTAAAACCTAGTTCTGTGATCCAAAGCCTTAAAAATCTTATTTTATCCTTCCTCGATTTGTATGTGCAGTCTGGGCGTCTTTCTAGAAAGCTTTTATGTGAAAACTGAGAAAAATATGAATTTTTTCCTAAAAACTTCATTGGGTCGACTTCGGTCAACATTTTTAGTAAACGGGCCCGAATTCGTGTTTTGACGGTCCCGGTGGGTCTGTACCGTGATTTGAGACTTGGGCGTATGCCCGGAATCGAATTCGGAAGTCCCTAGCCCGAGATATTGGACTTTGTCGAAATTTGAAAGTTAAAGGCTTAATGAATTTGAAATATTTGACCAAAGTTTGACTTTTTAGATAATAGGTCCATATTTTAGTTTCGGAACCCGGTATATGTCCAATATCATATTTATGACTTGTCTGTGAAATTCGGTGAAAAACGGAGTTTGTATGACGTGATTCGGACGTATGGTTCTGAAAATAGAAGTTTCAAAGTTTTCTTGAAAATTTCATTTGGTTTGGTATTCAATTCGTAGTTTTAGATGTTATTTTGGTGTTTTGAACGAGCGAACAAGTTTGTATGATGTTTTAGGACTTGTGTGCATGTTTGGTTTGGAGCCCCGAGGGCTCGGGTGAGTTTCGGATAGGCTATAGAGTGAATTTGGACTTAGAACGTTGCTGGTGTGCTTCAGTTTTTGTTGCAGGCCTCAGGTCTCGCAATTGTGAGATCAATCATCGCATTTGCGACCACTATTGGGTTCGCATTTGCGATCTACTCATCGTATTTGTGAAGAGTAGCTGGGAAGGCCAGAGTTCGCATTTGCGAACAATGTCTCGCATTTGCGATGAGAGCTGGGAGGGGGACTCTTTGCATTTGCGATCAAGCCTGAGTTCGCATTTGCGATGAATGCTTCACATTTGTGGGGCTCGCATTTTCGAACCCCAGGTCGCAAATGCGACAACTGCAGCTGAACAAAATAGGACTTAGACGGGATTTTTGGTTCTTTCTTCAAATTTTCAAAACCTAAAACCTTAGAGGCAATTTTTCCAAGACTTCTTCTTCCCCAAATCGTTGGTAAGTGATTCTAACCTATTTTCTTTCAATCTTTCACTATATTTCACAAGTTTTCAACCTAAAGTCTAAGGTTTTCATGGTGGAATTGGGGGTTTTTGGGTAGAAACCAGAAATTTGGTAAATTGGGAATTTAGACCTCAAATTGAGGTCGAATTCAAAAATAAATTACATATCCGGGCTCGGGGATGAATGGGTAATAGTATTTTGGTACCAATTTCAAGGTTGGACCAAGCGGGTCCGGGACACTTTTTAAAAAATGATCTAAATTGAATTCTTGCAATCGTGGGTAGTTCGTAAGGCTTAATTTGAATCCTTTGGTTGGTAATTTGCTAGATTTTATTAGTCCGGAGGCTTGTTTGAGAGGCAAGATTGTGATTGAGCAGTGAGTGGTCTTTGGAGCGAGGTAAGTGTTGTAACTAACCTTGACTTGAGGGAATTGGGAACCTTCGGACTACTTGCTATGTGAATTTTCATGTGATCGTCGTATATGTGAGGTGACGAGTGCTTATGCACCGCCAAATTATCCGGCTTCCCTATTTTTTCGTTTCTCTTATACTATCTCTTTCTCTGTCTTAAATGTTACATGCTCTATCTGTGATCCATGCCTAATTACTACTTGTAAGTCATTATTCTTCTTGTTCGTGATATTAGTTCTTTCCATAATTTTATGATCTTCTACTATTTGCTTAAGTTGATTTATCCGTACCTTTTTGTTGTAAATTCTGAATTGGTCTCGCTTTGTAGTATCATTTATGTGAGTATTCATATTGTACAAGTTTCCTATTTTTTTCGGTTTGATGTTTAAGTATTGCGAAGGGTTTCCATGATTTAAATTGTGAATTCATTGTGCATATTAAGTATTTGATATTGATATGGTGGGATCGGGTTGCACGCCGCAACAGGTGAAATAACAGTGATATGTGAGGTGGAACAAGGGTGAACTATACAGTACGGTGGGAACAGGTTGCACGCAGCAACAGGTGTAATAAGGGTGGATTGTTATGGTGGTATAAGGGTGAACTATGATTATGATATGGTGGGATCGGGTTGCGCGCTGCAATACTTTTATATATATTCATTGTTCTTTATTTCATTGAAAGGAAATAAGGAAGGAATATTAGATGTACGGTGGGATAGGGTTGCGCGCCGCAACAACCTATGTATTTATGTTTCCCTGAGCTATGTTAACTTTACGGTATTCTCTTTGCTCCTAACGATTGGTAAATTCTGAATGTTGTTGGCTTATTTCCTGAAGTTGTAGCTATATCTTGCAATTTACTGTTTTATTCTATTGTGCATTTCCATTTCTGCCTTTATCATATATACTTCGTACAGGTTGTAGTGTGAGTGACATGCCTTAGCCTCGTCACTATTTCGTCGAGGTTAGGCTCGGCACTTACCAGTACATGGGATCGGTTGTACTGATACTGCACTCTACACTTCCTGTGCAGATTTTGGTGTTGGTCCCAGCTGATCGAGAGGCATAGCAGCTCGGGCCAGTTCATCGGTGACTCAAGGTAGATCTGTCAGCGTTCGCAGATCTTGAGATCCCCGTCTATCTTTTCTGTTTTTACTGTTTCTTTCGTTCAAACAGTTGTATATCTTTCAGACTTTTACTTGTAGTAAATCCTAAAAGTTCGTGAATTGTGACTTCAGATCTGGGTGGTAGTAAATGTTGAAGCTTTTATATTATTCCGCACTCGTTATATCTCATTTTAGTTTATTTGTTGCTATTTACTGAATTGAATAAGGTTTGACCTAATAATTCTCTAACGTTGGCTTGCCTAGCAAGTGGAATGTTAGGCGCTATCACGGTCCCGACGGTGGGAATTCCGGGCAGTAACACAGGGTCGTAACACAGGTAAAAATCCCATTATGTTACCCCTTTTGAGCTCCTTTTGAAACAAGTGAAAGATGTTAATCCAGAGAATATGGATAAATTCTCCAACTGGGAAGTCTGAACCATGTATCTCCAAAGCATAGCCCCATCACCAACTAGCATGGAAAAGCCAATAGGATAGCACGAAAGATTATCACATGGAATCACTCTTCTTAGGGAATATCATAACGAAAACCTCTAACAAACTTTTTCAGGCGGACAAATTCGAAACCTATCTAATATACGGTTGACCTACGAGATTATCTTAAACTAAACTAGGCATATTTGATCTTATATTGCATAATAAGTGCCGTATAGTCTGGATTCTTGATGACATTACGGAAACAGGTATTAGGATGGTTTGAACTTCTACCTCGAAAGGTGGTCTAGAGTTGGGCTTAGATGGCACAATGTTGTAATGAGGGAAGGATGGGACAAGGCTAGCCGCCATGGTCCAATCCAGGTTAGGAGAATTGCCAAAGTCCACACTGTTATAGTGTGTGCAACAAATGACCAGTCAGCCAACTGCACGCACTTTAGTATATTCTGGGAGGGATCAGACTTTTACAGCGAAATCTTGGTTGTTCGAGATTCATATGTTAGGGGATATGTAAGGAACTACTAATGTTAGAAAAGCTAAATCAGAGTACTGCGATAATCCAGATCCAAATGGGATGAAATGGATATGAAGATTCATATAACCGAACCCAACAAGCTTAGAATTTCCAACTGCCTGAGGCCAAGCAGCAGCTGAGCCTAAATCATTTTGATCAACCAAAAGAGTAGACATTTCCTTCGCATCTTAAACATCAGCGTAATAGACCCAATATGTGTGTCAGCACCTTAATACGCGCTCTCTCAATTGTCCCCAGGTCCCCATCTTACTGGAGTTTGGCAAAAGGGATGTTGGTTTCCGTGCTCAAATGCCGAGTCCTCCATCCATCCAAGTGCAAATAAATTTCTCAATAATATATTTAGTACATGTTAGACTGTTTTGTACCAGAACAAATATAGAGGTTCTACAATGCCTTCCTGCCGGTGCTCATACCCAGTTCACAGTAACAAACTAACTGGAATAAGCACCAAACACGGTAGTCTTTGCTTCTTCAACAACCTTTGAAGGAAGACGATATTATGACCTGTGCTTCACAGCAAATTACTCTGCAAGAGTTAAAAGGACATGTTAGCGCTAGGGGAAAGGGTCGACCTGAGGCAAAACAAACCGGGCCAGGAAAAGAAAAACAAGAGGAACAGATAAGAGAATACAAGGAATGAATGAACATAATGGAAATGGAACAAAATGAGCAAAGGAGAAAGAACTCTACAGCTAAAAAAAATATAGAGCCAGAAACCTATTTTAAAAGTAAAATACATAAACTGAAGCTAGCTAGAACGAAACAGAAATTTAGTGTCTAATATAAACTGAATCAACCAATTCATTATGCCAGCCCAATTAATTTGTCTAATCAACTGATCCACATTATAGAACTTTAAAATCTTAAAACTTCCATTAATTTTTTACCATAAGCGTGCAGGTAATTCTCATTTCTGGCTAGTGCTGAATACCAAACCAACGTTTGGTTAATTGGATGCTTACCAGATATCAAGCATGTTTTCAAATAAAGGCTAATCTTTTGATATTTATAATCCAACTAGATCCTTTCAAGTTTGAAAAAGATCTCCTCCCCCAGAAAAATCACTGAAAACTCCAAGTATGTTAAAGGCACAGACATCAGCCATTTATTGTGGCAACTCTTGAAATACAGATGTCGCAGAGATGGATTTTATAACAAGCATTTTAACTGGTACCTCCTCCCCCACCACTAGAACGTGCAGACATCATTGAGTAAATACTAAACAAGAGAGCGTTTATATTCAAGTCAGCAGCCATTATGACAAGGACAGGGAAAAGAGTTACCTCTGTAAAAGTAGGAAGCATCTTTGATCACATCATACTCTTATTTTTCTTCTCTGCTGGCTTAAGAATTTGGAAAGAGCACAACAAGTTTTCATCAACACTCATCATTGCACCGGCATTGTCAAACTCTCCACAGTAGTTGGGCGCTGAAAAAATGGTGACAAGCTGCCTCTCAGCAAAGAATTCATAACCATCTTCCACGACCTGCAAAAAAAAAGGATGCAAATCAATAACCTCAGAGGAGAAGCACAGCAGGACAAAGAAAACAGGGTTCCTTTACCTGATGGGCACGACAGACAAGGTCCAAGTCATGCTTTGACAAAAACTCAGAAACTTTATCAGGGCCAAAGGTGTATGAAACTCCTCTATCGTTCATCCCCCACCCCTTCACATCTTTACCAGGATCTGACCAAAGTAAATCACAAAGCAAACCAGTATCGGGGATGGCAGTTGGACGTGGTAAGTTTCTTATCTGATCCAAGCTAGAAAGATCAGGCGAGAGACCCCCATGCATGCATAGTATCTTCTCATCAATAAGTGCTGCCACAGGAAGACAATTGAAACAGTCTGTAAAGGATTTCCACAGTTTCACGTTGAACCGGCGCTTACATTCGTCATAGAACCCATATATCCTATTTATTGAAGCACATTCATGGTTTCCTCTAAGCAGAAAAAAGTTCTCAGGATACTTAATCTTGTAGGAAAGCAAGAGGCATATTGTTTCCAAGCTCTGCCTGCCACGATCTACATAATCACCTAAAAATAAGTAGTTAGCCTTCGGAGGAAAACCACCATATTCGAAAAGCCTCAACAGGTCACTGTACTGCCCATGAATGTCACCTGAAACAAGAAAAAGAAATATGTAAATAAGTAAGGAGAAATTTTTCACAGAAGGAAACTTTAGGTGAGAAAAAGGCAATACTTAGCTTACCCTCCACTGTATTAAATAACTAAATCTGGTTCATTATATATTAAAAAGGCACAACTTTTTCGTTCTATTACTTCATTACATTGGAGTATATCTGATTTACCTAGCTCAAGTAGTTCAGTCAATTTAACGATCACGAATTTGCATATCTAACATCAGACACTTTCACATACTTACGCACTGGCTTCTTATATAGTTGAATCATAACTCCGTCTCCAAACACTGTATTAAAACACACCTCCTTAGGCATGCCCATTGCTATG